>JACXGI010000444.1:0-108047 GCA_016801175.1 Esox masquinongy
GTTAAATTCACATGGAACATGAGCTCTGAGGGTCAAAAGAACCTGGGAGATCTCCTTTACTACAGAGGGTGCCAATCGTCTAGCCAGCGGTCCCTTTAGCCACAGATGCAACAACTTCCTGGTCACTCCTAGGCACACCAGATGCATGTAATCCAGTGGAAAGTGTGACACCATGCCAACCTCCAGCAAAGCAAGTGGTGTTTCTCCACACAGATGGCTGTCTTCAGAGAGATCATCTGAGACTGCATTGTCAGATCGCAGGATTGCATCCATTTGAGGGAAAGTCATTCTGTTCAGATAGTACTCCCCGCGTTGGGTGCACTTATCACATCCATAGTATCCACTGTGGCCCTTTAAGTTTTTCACAAGTGCACGTGCTGGGGTGTCACAAATGAAAGCAGATGTCTTGAAAGGCAGCCATGTCCCTTCAAACTCAATTCCTTCACATTGCAGTCGCTGTGCCTCCGCAACAAAGGGATCCAAAAACTGTAGACTGTTTGGCTTCTTGTTCCCAAAGTAAATCCCAATGAGAAACGGGAGCTTGTTTTGCTGGACATTTCCCTTGTGTTTTTCTATCAATCCAAGGATTGGCCAAAACTGGGCGTTTGAACTTTTGTAAAGTGGGAGGCCATCCACGTTGATTTGGGCTGATACTGACTTCAATGACTGCAAGTCTTCAAGTTCTAACAGTTTGGTGAGTATTTCATGCTCAATTCCAGAGTGTTGGTATGTGCCACCCGAGAGTTCAATTATTTTCACTTCAGTCTTTGTCTTCACAAGGGTTCTTGGGTGTTTAGGCAGGTCTGGGTGGTCCTTGGCGAGAATCTTGAGTAGTTGGGAGAGTGCATTGTGGGTTATTAAATTGTCAACTGCCCATTCTGCCAATTTGGTCCTCAAGTCCTCCTCTTCACTGTCTTCTTCAGTGCTTGGACTGTCAGTACAGAACAGTCCAAGCACTTCTCTTCACTTCTACTGTCAGTGTGCACACTAGGGGAGTCGTTTGGAACAGCACCTGACAAAGCAGCATAAGCAGCTGCTAATTCCTGTAAGTCCTTTTGAACCCTCTTCAATATTCTCCTCCTTTTACTCCAGTAACTCGACATCACTAGACGGTCCTATTTGTATAAAAACAAACGTGTTAATAATGTCATCAAACATACATGATGGCTGTGTGTAGAAGTAGTAAATTAATGGGGAGAAACACACTATACCATTTAAAACATTTCTCAACCTGTAACGAGGACGACGCGCGGGTTTGGACAGTAAACCTCTGGGTACTGGATTAGTAAAGTACATCACGGTGCCCCTCACTATGACTATCCAACACTCCCATACAGAACAGATTGAGTTTCACATTATTTGTTCTCCTGCTTTTCCGGTGGTGTTGGGGCTTCCGTGGTTATCGGGACACGATCCTACTATTTCTTGGTCACAGAGGGTGTTGACTGGGTGGTCTCAGGGGTGTCAGGAGAGGTGTCTAGGTGTTTCCGTTGGTGCGACGTCGGTGGAAAGTCCAGACAATGTCTTTACATCTAGGGTCTGGAGGGCCTTTATGGCCCGGCTGGGGGTCTCGGTCAGTCTCACCTCAGGGTTTCACCCCAAAGCCAATGGGCAGGTGGAGCGTGTGAACCAGGACCTGGGGAGGTTCCTGAGGTCCTATTGCCAGGACCGGCCGGGGGAGTGGTCGGAGTTCCTGCCTTGGGCAGAGTATGCCCAGAATTCGCTCCGCCACTCCTCCACAACCATGACCCCTTTTCAGTGTGTTCTAGGGTACCAGCCGGTCTTGGCGCCATAGCAGAGCCAGCTCCAGCAGTGGACGACTGGTTCCGGCGTGCCGAGGAGACCTGGTCAGTGGCGCATCGACACATTCGGCGCGCCGGGGAACGCCAAAAGTCTGCTGCGGATCGCCGTCGTAGCGACGCCCCAGTCTACGCTGTGGGCGATCGGGTCCTGCTCTCAACCTCCCTCTCCGCCTACCCTGCCGGAAGCTGAGGCTGCGGTTTGTGGGGCCGTTCAAAGTCCTGAGGAGAGTGAACAAGGTAACTTATAGGTTACAACTCTCTCCTTACTACATAATTGATGCCTTGTTTCACGTCTCTCTCCTCAGGCCGGTGGTGGCTGGTGCCCTCCAGCAGTCTAAGGTGCAGGAGGTCCCTCTACCCCCTCTGGACATCGAGGGGGGCCCGGCGTGGGAGGGGTCTGCAGTACCTGGTGGGAGGGGTACGGCCCGGAGGAGCGTTGCTGGGTGCCGGCGGTGGATATTCTCGATCCGGAGCTCCTCGCTGACTTCCACTGTCGGCGCCCTGATCGTCCTGCGCGCCTTCCTCCGGGTTGGCCCCGGGGCCGGTGTGGACGCGCTGCCGGAGCCGCGCGTCAGGGGGGGAGTACTGTAAAGAGGACGCACGCTCTCCCGGCGCGGTGTTCAGCGTGCATCGTCACCGACCTTCTAGTCACGCCGCCCCTCCTCCCACGGCACTGTCATGTCTTGTTATTGCACACACCTGGTGTCCATTCCCTCGTTAGGTAACCTATATTAGTTCCTGTGTTCCTGGGCGTCTTTGTGAGGAGTTTGTGTTTGGTGTTGTGTACCTGTGCTTTGGTTCTCAGTGTTTTTTGTATTATTGCGCTTCGTCGCTTCCCCTCGTTTTGGAGATTGTTTGTACGGATGTGTTCTGTTTGTTTCTCCTTGTTTTGGGAAATTATACATACACTTACGTTGGATAAAGAAAATACAAACGACAATTCCTGAGCTTGGCTCCTTTTTCCCCTGCACACCACAACGACACCATTGATACAACCAACCAATTAAAAATAGTAGTTTTAAAGTCGAGGGTTGAAATCGGTTAAAAAATCTAAACTTCATAGTGCATTTTATCTCCAAAAACAGCAGCTTTACTTGGATTTGTTCACCAGCCCTTTCCAATATGGATGGTAGCAATGACGTCACTAACAGAGTAGCCGAGGAATATTGGTTATATAGCTAACGTTAACTAAATGTTTAGATTGCAAAATAAACAGGCAATCGATTCTTCAATGAACTATATTAAGCGAACTAGAAAGCACCAACAAAAACACAATCAGGTAAAACCATACAATAAGCGGTACTTACAAGAGGTCACAAAGGCGAAACAGTAGATGGTAGATTCAGTATAAAAACGTGATGTGCTTCTGCTGGAAGAAAATGGCGATATTACACACGATCACATTTATAGGCACAGCAGGTCACAGCGCAGAGCCGCCAGCGTAAAGCAGTCGGGCCGCTGGTGGAAAGCCACCAGAGATGCAAATTAGCTGATGCAAATTGAGATCAGGAGAAAAGCGACAAAAGCTGGTGGCCCGCTGGCTGTACAACATTATAGCCACCAGCGGCCCGCCAGCAGCAAAACGCCGGCAGGCCGCCATCGATTGCTCACTGGGTCAGAGACAAGCTGTTTTCAATGTGGTGCATCAGGGGAGCTCTAACTTTGCTCTTCATCTACTCTACCTCTTGTCTAGACCCCCTCTACACCTTCTCTATCGCTGCTCTACATCCTTTCTACCGCTTCATATTTCTTTTATCGCTGCTCTTCATCTCTAATGCTACTCTACATCGCTCTTGCTGATCTACATTTCTCCTGCGGATCTACATCTCTACTGCTGCTCTATAGCTCCTCTACCACTGCTCTATATCTCCTCTACCCCTGTAGAAATCCTTTATCACTTCAAACCTCTAACACTTCACACCTCTACAGGTCCTTTACCACTTCATAACTCTGCAGCTCCTTTATGCTGCTCGACATCTCTTTGCCTCCTCTATCACTTCTTCCCTCCAAACCTCCTCAATCACTCCACACCTCCTCTATCACTCCGCACCTCCTCCATCATTCCGCGCCTCCTCTGTGACCCTGCACATCCTATATCACTATGTACCTCCTCCTGATCTCTTCACACCTCCTCCATCATTCCAGGCCACCTCCATGACCCTGCGCCTCCTATATCACTCCACACCTCCTCCTGATCTCCACATCTCCATCATTCCGCGCCTCCTCTGTGACCCTGCGCCTCCTATATCACTCCGCACCTCATTTATTTCTCCATACCTCCTCCATCATTCTGTGCCTCCTCTATGACCCTGCGCCTCCTATATCACTCCGCACCTCCTCCTGATCTCCACGCCTCCTCCATCATTCCGTGCCTCCTCTCTGACCCTGCGCCTCCTATATCACTCCACACCTCCTCTCTCTCCACACCTCTTCCATCATTCTGCACCTCCTATATCACTCTGCACCTCCTCTCTCTCCATGCCTCCTTCATCGTTCCGCACCTCCTTGATGCCCATGCAAATCCTCTTTCTCTCCATGCCTCCTCTATCTCTGCACGCCTTCTTCACCCTCAACCAGATTTGGCCATCGGGGGGCCATTCACATTGCATCTGGTTTGGACCAAAGTGTATGGGTATTCCCATCGGGCGTACAATTGGGAAGTATAACGTACATTGCACAGTAATCGGCAAAATTTTCACTCAGGGGAGTTTGGACCTGAGCTGTATAGCTGATCCCATTGGGCATACTGTGTTACATTGCCAGAGGCAATGTAGTACACTGGGTCTGGACGGTTGACATGCAGAGTAATACACTGCCGACGGCAATGTAATACACTGGCTATGGATAGTAGTCTTGCAGTGTAATACAAAGTTACCGGATATTTAATTCACTGTATCTGGATGTAGTCCAGGCCCGATAAACATCCTGCGCAGCAGTGATTTGTGTGTAAACATCACAATTTGCACTCGGTGGACTTTGGACCGAAGTGTATTAGTAATCACTTTGGGCATACAATTCGGCAGTAAAAAACTTTCATTTGCCCAGGAAATGTCAAAATTTGAGAGTATGGACCAAAGTGCATTATGGGTAATACCATTGGGCGTACAATCAGGATAATGTACATAATACATTACATATAATGTACATTTTCCCAGTAAACATCAAAATTTGGACTGGGGGGAGTTTGGACCAAAGTGTCTTATGGGTAATCCCATTGGGGGTATAATTGGGAAGTATAACATATATTTGCACAGTAAACATCAAAATTTGGACTCGGGGGAGTTCGGACCGAAGCGTATGGGCAATCCCTTAGGTCGTACAATTGGGCAGTACAACATGTATATTTGCCCAGCAAACGTCAAAATTTTGACTCAGGGGAGTTCGAACCGAAGCGTATGGGCAATCCCTTAGGTCATACGATTGGGCAGTAAAACGTGTACATTTGCCCAGCAAACGTCGGAATTCGGACTGAAGTGTATGGGTGATCGTTTAGGTCGTACGATTGGGCGGTAACACGTGTACATTTGCCTCGCAAAGGTAAAAATTCTGACTCTGGACCGAAGCGTATGGGCGGTCCCATTGGGTGTACAATTTGGCGGAAAAAACGTCCGCGCGCAATGTAAACTCCAGACACCACCAGCCCTGGACTTACTGCCCGACTGTGGAAAACCTCTGACTTGTATCCTATTTCAGAGCGGTGGAGCACCGAGGGCCCCTAGAGCATTTTTGGCCAAAAAGCTAGTACCGGGCCTTCCCCAGGCTAAGACTGGCCCGGGTTAGCTTAGCCTGCGTTCACACAAGAGTTTGTTAACCCTGAGCTAAGGCTTAAACCTAGGCTAAGGATTCACTTCTGTTCCTTAGCCCTGGGCTAACGGACAAATACGGCACAATACCATTTTACATTCTATAATAAGCTGCAAATGTTACGTTCTCTCTGGCATGCAAATAATGTTACAGAAGCCTACATCACTGACACATTATCAATGTAACGCTACCACGATTCAATTAATGACTTCATGACATCGACTGATCAAGATGCTCACCCTGTCGGTATTTGCTTGAACAACTTTGTCAAACCTATGCAAAGAAAGAGAAAAAAGTTAGTCAACTTTAATTCTTTCGACATATTTGCGGGACTTACATCCAAAGCAAGCTGCAATAACTACATTGCTAAGATTTAGCAGGTATAATGAAATGACAAAACTTTGCAGAGTGAAAGGACTAAAACAGACAGAGCTGTTGGTAACGGTGTGCGTCAGAAGCGTATGGAAATTAAGTGAAAGGGCAGCTTTTGTGACTGGACAATAAACATTGTCCCCATTTCACACTGGTTATTTTGTTACCGTTTTTCTGGGGTTAGCCCTGAAAAGTTGGGGCTAACCCTGCTCCAGAGCATGGCCAGCTAGCCCTCGGCTAAGGGTGGTGCTTTCCCACTTCAAAATATGCAAGTGGGAACACTTGCTTAGCCCTGGGCTTAGCAGGCCCTTAGTCCAGGGCTTAGGATGCTCTTAGCCCTAGGCTAAGGTGCAGTGTGAACACGTCTAGTGTGGTTGGATGTATTACACAATCAATCTCCAAAGCAAATGACCACAAGCAAATTAAAAACAATAACATCAAAATAGTATTTTTTTATATTATATAATGTTCTCTACATTAGCTTACATAATCTCTAATCATTTCTCAGTGTGGTTCACCTTATAATATTCTTTAATCTATAAAAAGTATTATTGAAATTATAATTTTGTTTCAGTTATATTTTCCCCCACATAGTTTTTTTTTTGAAAATGTAGCCTACACAACACAAATTATAGACACACGACAGACCTTTATTTTGAAGGCAACATATGAAAATCCTAAGTCTTATTGTTGCCGACTAATCTCTAATGTAGAGTGTTACTGTTGCTTCCGAAGTTAAATAAATAATAGGCCTGCAAGTATAGAGCAGTATAGTTGTTTTTAATGGTTTTGTGAGTACAATTCGTTTAATGCCAACTCCTTTACATGAACCGTACACGATCAGTTGCATGGATATCGTGGAGGTGGTAACAGCTGGCCACAATCAATGATGTGCGGTTACTTAACCACAGAATCGCAAACTCCTCTTAAATTTCGAAATCGAACCTAAACATTTTCTAACCAGAATCGAAATCGGTACACCCCTGTATCCGCATGTCAGTGTATTTTCTAAGCCCATATAGCGTAATTTAAATGACAAAGTAATCATCCTCCTTTGAAAGTCATTAGCCCCTGGACAACTTTTGTACATGGCAGCTACATTTATCTACTAACATGCTGGTTAAAACGAACTATTAGCTGGTCAGTCCTAACCTGTTTACCTGTCAAGTAGATACAGGTCAGTAACCAAAACAAACGTGTTGGACGGGCATTTGATTTCCAAAGTGGGGTACTTTATCCTACTTACCAATAACAATTAGAAACTTCAGCACGACGGACGCAAAGCTAATAATTCTAGCATGTATGGCTGCCTAATCCTATGGGCTATTAGGCTATTGTCATTCGACTTATTATTCACAGTGACATTGGAATAAAGCGATTTAACAAGAGGCTTACAACACTAGTTATTATGGAAACATGAATACATGGTGAATGAAACCATCAAGGATGTACAGTACCATTATGCAGTATGACAGGACGCAGCAACACAAATAGACATCGCAAAGCCCAAATCAATGACATTACAGGTACCAAAGAAATAAGAACGTACTCACAACAATAATGTTCCTTCGACGCTGTAAACCAGGTGTACTTTTCGTAGTTGATCAATTGAAAGTGCCACACAAATCCTTTCCCTGACTGGGACAGGGCTGCAAGGTGGGGGGTTGGCCAATATATCCGCCAACAAATCAATTTCTTCTCCTCCATTGTGCGTTAAAAAACAACAGGGCTCAGTACAAATCTAAACAAAAAATCTAACGCAAAGCACTACATCTAAAAATCTAAACCTCACTGAAGAAAGTTAAAATAAATCTTAGATGTTCCTACATTACGTCATAACTAGTTTTATCTCGGGTTAGGTAGCTGGCTCTCCGATCACACCACCTGAAAAATGCGCACTTAGGCAACTAGACAAGCTAGAAGGCTGCTACGTGCCAAAGAACAGGCTCATTATGGTGAACTCGAAATCTGATTGGTTGAAGAATATGACAATCAACAACCTCCTCCCCATTTGCTTCAACAGAAGATGGGATTCACTCGAAATTCTATAGGTGTCAGGATAGATTTTCACCCGGAGACAGCACATGTGGAAAATCTGATTGGATAAAAGCTCTGATTTATCTGAGCTCCACTGGAAACAGCACAACCGAGGGAGAGAAAAGCAATGAAACTATGTCAGTAGACTGATGGGAACGAACTTTGTAAAATACATCTAGCGTTAATGAAAATATATATTAAATTTCACACATGTGGTATTTGACGATTTGCAACTTGTCTGCTAAAGATTGTTTATCAAACAAAGTCAGATACAGGTGACAAGATGAGTGACTCAGAGACAGGAAGGTAATCAAGATTTGAACTTCCAGTCCGATTGTTGAATCGTCTTGTTCAACCATCTTTGATCGCAGAGACATTTGGTCCCAGAATTCAGTGGAATGAAAACAAAAATGGCTGTGCACGTAAACAGTAATTAGCCAAACATTCTCAACATAACCTTCATAAAGGTGTTTTTCACTGATCGCATTTGTCTATTACTAAATATGCAAGAATCGGAATTCATTATTTTTCACCATCTTTAGTGAAATAGTGAATAATTACATAAATAGAGGCATTATTCACACACAAACCATTGTCTGCTGGTTAGCATATGTTTTATTGATAAGACAAATGGAGTGATCCTCAGGAAAATAACACATCTTAGAAGGTTGCTCAATAAATATTCAGTATAATCTTTAACAGTACTACTGCCCTAAATAGTTTCAAAATATAATTTTAACCAGTTGAAATCAGAATACTGCTCCATATCTAATAAGCAAAATGGTGTTTATGGGCTGCTGTGGTGGCAATTTATGTTGTCATAATATACAATTCTGGAAATGTCAGTGCATACTGAAATAATATGCATTAAGAAATCACGTTGAGGGGCCGTCAGTGATATTTTAAAATGTACTTGTGAAAAGGTTTAGACAATCAAAGTCCCTCCTTGTCCATTTAATGAGTCATGCATCAACATCATACTAACGACCCAACATACAGTGGATATAAAAAGTCTACACACCCCTGTTAAAATGCCAGGTTCTTGTGAAGTAAAAGAATGAGACAAAGATAAATCATGTCAGAACTTTTTCCACCTCTAATGTGACCTATAACATGAAAAATTCAATTGAAAAACAAACTGAAATCTTTGAGGGGGAAAAATAAAAAACTCACAATAACCTAGTTGCATAAGTGTGCACACTCTTAAACTAATACTTTGTTGAAGGACCTTTTGATTTTATTACAGCACTTTTTTGGGTAGGAGTCTATTAGCATGGCACATCTTGACGTGGCAATATTTGCCCACTCTTCTTTGCAAAAGCGGTCCAAATCTGTCAGAATGCGAGGACATCTCCTGTGCACAGCCCTCTTCAGATCACCCCACAGATGTTCAATTGGATTCAGGTCTGGGCTCTGGCTGGGCCATTCCAAAACGTTAAAGGGTTTATTGGGAATGAATTATGCCTTTCATTAATATGTCATGTTAGGTCTGTTTCTATTGGACACGGGTTAGACTGATAGTAGCCTGGGACTTGATGTGTCTGGTATAGATCGATAATGATGGTCACTACGACTGCAATGTCATACAGTGCTATGTGTCAGGGCAAACTGTGTCCAATGCATCTTATTTTCATTTCATTTAAGGAATAATAAAGCCTCATAGGCCAGATAATCCTTTTAATTATTTTTCTTTATTGTTTTTAACAGAAGTGTTTGGACCTTTTCAGTTCATTAGGAATTGGATGGTACTTTTATTTTGCTAGATTTATCAACATGTAATGAGAGGGGACTCCTAGGATATGGGCATGAGAAACTTAACACAACACATAAGTGCTGACTAACTCTGAACAAAGGACAATAGATAGGACGTGATGCCCGTTACAGATGGGCCCCACACATCCTATCCATACATCCTGTCCATACCTCCTGATAGGAGTTGTCCATGTGACTGTCATAGGCTCTATGAATAGGCCCATGGACCATAGGTTGGAAAATAGCATACAAGGGTATTTTGTAGGATAAACCTTTCTTATTGGAGGATAATGCACTGTGTAATGGTTGGCTATGACCACTGACCGCCTCCTATGTGTATTGGCATAAAAGACTGTGTTAACTTTATAGTTATTGGAGAACATGTACAGTGAGGAAAAAAAGTATTTGATCCCCAGCTGATTTTGTATGTTTGCCCACTGACAAAGAAATAATCAGTCTATAATTTTAATGGTAGGTTTATTTGAACAGTGAGAGACATAATAACAACAAAAAAATCCAGAAAAACGCATGTCAAAAATGTTATAAATTGATTTGCATTTTAATGAGTGAAATAAGTATTTGATCCCCTCTCAATCAGAAAGATTTCTGGCTCCCAGGTGTCCTTTATACAGGTAACGAGCTGAGATTAGGAGCACACTCTTAAAGGGAGTGCTCCTAATCTCAGCTTGTTACCTGTATAAAAGACACCTGTCCACAGAAGCAATCAATCAATCAGATTCCAAACTCTCCACCACGGCCAAGACCAAAGAGCTGTCCAAGGATGTCAGGGACAAGATTGTAGACCTACACAAGGCTGGAATGGGCTACAAGACCATCGCCAAGCAGCTTGGTGAGAAGGTGACAACAGTTGGTGCGATTATTCGCAAATGGAAGAAACACAAAAGAACTGTCAATCTCCCTCTGTCTGGGGCTCCATGCAAGATCTCACTTCGTGGAGTTGCAAATATCATGAGAACGGTGAGGAATCAGCCGACAACTACACGAGAGGATGTTGTCAATGATCTCAAGGCAGCTGGGACCATAGTCACCAAGAAAACAATTGGTAACACACTACGCCGTGAAGGACTGAAAACCTGTAGCGCCCGCAAGGTCCCCCTGCTCAAGAAAGCACATGTACAGGCCCGTCTGAAGTTTGCCAATGAACATCTGAATGATTCAGAGGAGAACTGGGTGAAAGTGTTGTGGTCAGATGAAACCAAAATCGAGCTCTTTGGCATCAACTCAACTCGCCGTGTTTGGAGGAGGAGGAATGCACCATCCCCATCGTCAAACATGGAGGTGGAAACATTATGCTTTGGGGGTGTTTTTCTGCCAAGGGGACAGGACAACTTCACCCCATCAAAGGGACGATGGACGAGTCCATGTACCGTCAAATCTTGGGTGAGAACCTCCTTCCCTCAGCCAGGGCATTGAAAATGGGTCGTGGATGGGTATTCCAGCATGACAATGACCCAAAACACATGGCCAAGGCAACAAAGAAGTGGCTCAAGAAGAAGCACATTAAGGTCCTGGAGTGGCCTAGCCAGTCTCCAGACCATAATCCCATAGAAAATCTGTGGAGGGAGCTGAAGGTACGAGTTGCCAAACGTCACCCTCGAAACCTTAATGACTTGGAGAAGATCTGCAAAGAGGAGTGGGACAAAATCCCTCCTGAGATGTGTGCAAACCTGGTGGCCAACTACAAGAAACGTCTGACCTCTGTGATTGCCAACAAGGGTTTTGTCACCAAGTACTAAGTCATATTTTGCAGAGGGGTCGAATACTTATTTCACTCATTAAAAAAGTATTTCCATTTTTGGAAATACTTTTAAAACTTTTAATCAATGATTATATAAGCTCACGTCTGTTCCAGGTATCGCCAGGAAATCCTCCATCTTTGATTCCTGAATTCCATACATGGGAGATCTTTGCTTGCTGCTGCTCGGCATGTGGGCGGAATGTCTCATGTTCCAACTGTCTGTCCATCCTGTCTTTTTCCTTTGGTTCTTCTTCTTGCGAATTCTGCCAATGGCCAGGGGTTCCACAATAATAACATTCTCCTGATTACTTTTTCAATGGCCTTTGAGTATCTTTAGGTGTTTTTCCTGCTTTCAATGTTTCCAGTTCCTTTTTCAACATTTCAAGTCCTTTTTTCAACTTGTCCAGTTCAGCCATTTGTTCAGCCGATACCCGAACACATTCTTTTTCCATCAAAGACCATTCAAGACCATCTTTGAGGAATTTATCATTCCATTTTCAAATTTCTGATGACACAATCAACAACCAATTTGTTTTTTGTAATTCATCAGGCATTCTTTGAAATATTTCCCATGTTTTCTGTATATCAGAAAAACTCCAAAAATCTTGTTCTGGAACAATGGCATATTTTTGAATTATCTCTTGGTGACAGTCATCTATTTTCAAGCTCTTTTTGATGTCATCAGCCAATGATTTAGCCATTGTTTTCATTACAACGTCAGGGATGCAGTCACTGTTTGTACCACGTTGTTATTTTCTTTAACTTCAATTATACAAATATTATACATGTGTCCCTTGATACTCTTTTATCAATGACTTCCAGATAACATGAGGAAGGTTTCATCACTCTAAAAGTGGCCTAAAAGGACTAAGCTTCTCCTGTGGTTTTTCATGGACTAAGACTAAGAACACATCTTTCAGTGTCAACGTAAGGCTTGCGTGTCCTCACCACAGGTTTCTACAGCCTAAAAAACTAAGTTTCTAGGTCTTCTGGTTCCAGATGTGTTAATCTGGATACTCATGCTCTTTAAACTGACTTGTTCTTTTAGATAGTGTGGTTTGACTCACCATCAGAGTGCAAAATCCATCTATCCGGGTCACAGCACCATGCTGTTAGATTCTGTCCATTTTTTATCCATGAACAAAATTAATGCAACCAGTAGTCAGGGAACAACCATCTTTATTCAGCATGAGTCCAAGATGTTGATCTTCCATAGTTCTTACATGTTCTCCAATAATTACAAAGTTAACACAGTCTTTTATGCCAATACACATAGGAAGTGGTCAGTGGTCATAGCCAACCATTACACAGTCCATTATCCTCCAATAAGAAAGGTTTATCCTACAAAATACCCTTGTATGATATGTTCCAACCTATGGTTCATGGGCCTATTCATAGAGCCTATGACAGTCACATGGACAACTCCTATCAGGAGGTATGGACAGGATGTATGGATAGGATGTGTGGGGCCCACCTGTAACGGGCATCACGTCTTATCTATTGGCCTTTGTTCAGAGTTAGTCAGCACTTATGTGTTGTGTTAAGTTTCTCATACCCATATCCTATCACAGTTCTACTTTTTGATGAAATGGGTACAGCAGAGAAGAGAAACCAAAACTGGTATCGATCCTATTGACACTAGAATCGATCTTCAAAAACAAGGCGTATTATCTGTAGTATCGATATTTAGGGATCGATCCCCCCACCCCTAAACTCCAAAGCTCTCGCCCATCACTTTGCAATTTATACAAGACTGGGCTGACCTCCATTACCTCTAAGCTATTGGTACATTTTCATTTACAAAGCCATGCTTAGGCGGGTCCCATTTTACACATGTTCTTACATTGTCCAGCGGACTAATTATAAATATTGCGTGTAAAATGTAGTCACATTGAATGATTTTAAATCTATTATAAATCTATGGTGGACAATGATATGGGGGGCTGTAAATGTTTTTACCTTTAACTTAATAGTAATTAAGTTAATAATAACTTGTATAATAACTTGTATATTTGTATAGCGCTTTTCTAGTACAATTACACAAAGTGCTTTACACACAATAAAAATAGAAATACATTAAAATAATAATAAAAATATATATAAAAACATATATATTATTTTTTTTAAAACGAAGGATGTAAAAAGAATAAACAAAATATAAACTTGCACTGTACCATCAACAAACTATTTGTATAATGTGTAATTAGGAATTTGGTTATCTGTGTTTTTATGTTGTGATTATTATGAATCTTCTGTGCTACTATTTTTGACCAGGTCCCTCTTGGTAAACAGATATTTAATCTCAATGAGGTGCAACCTGTTTAAGTAAAAAATAAATAAAAATGCTTGGGGGATTTGAAGATCATGGCACGCCCTCCTATCCGTCAGTGCTAAACCTAGGCCCAACGTGAAGTTTCCTAACAGATGATTATAAATGCTGAACTCAATTTACTGTACAAATTTCAAATAATGGAGGACAGGATTCTGATCCAACAAAGGCCCCTTAACATAAGAAACTGTTACTGATCAAAAAGCTGAGATCAAAGATTTAAGTTGTTCCATTTGCCATAAAAATATGAATATAGAACTTGCCTGCCCCCTGTAGGATTGTGATATGTGCATACTGTTTTATTTTCAAAATTACCCTACAAAATTACTTTGTGAAGAAACCAAAATGTTATTCACTTAAAGCTCTGCTTGAATGTCCCTGTGATCAATGACAGGAAATAGAATTCACAATTGAAATGCAACCTCTAGCCCTATGAACACCGTGGTCTAATATGTGAATTGTTACAAACTACAGCTCCAGAAAAAATTAAGAGACCACTGCACCTTTTTCTTTCCTTTCCAAAAAAGTTGAAAAGGAAAGTTTTGAGTGAGGAACAGAAGCGTTCAATTTGCAGTGGTCTCTTAATTTTAACCCTTCTGTTCCTCACTCAAAACCTTCCTTTTCGACTTTTTTGGAAAGGAAAGAAAAAGGTGCAGTGGTCTCTTAATTTTTTCCGGAGCTGTAGTGTTGTTGGTACAAGTTTAAGACAACAATGTGCTTGACAAGGCTGTCCTCTAGTGGTTGTCATAGGACACATTTTCTCTCATTTGAACAGAGAATTATAATACACCCGACAAGCGTCAACCCAAAAACAAACTCTTGTGGACAGTTTTACTTCAACACTGTGATGGCTGTATAACAACCCCTGCAGTTCAGACAAGATGTTTTGGGGTTCTATGATAACCATGAAATTATGCCCAAAAATGCTGTTACTGTACATAGTAGGCCTACTGCAAATGGATAGCCACTGAAGTGGGTAAAATAATGCATTTGGATGTTTAAACCTACAATGTTTCATGCTTAAAGGAACATTAAATGATCTCTGCTTGTATGTCCTTCTAGTTATAACAATGTTTGAATAAGTTCCATTCTAAAACAAGTCGCACATTTGGCAGCTGCAAAGTCAATGTACATGATTTGCTTTTGCATCTGTATAATTAAATATGCAAATCTGAATTTTTTTATTTGTGTATTTTTGGTGAAAATGACTAATATTTCCAAATATATTATATTTACTAATATATTAGAATGATTTCCAATGAAAATAACCTAGTGATAAAACAGCAAAGACTAGGAGTAAGTTAATGCTATTTATTGAAGTACCACAGAATATTAATAGTCATTATCACACACCATGTTTATTTTGTAGGCATACTGTAAGACATTCTGGTCTTCTCAATAGCCTTGATTAAGCTACACACTGCGTCGAAGAACTGAATACAGTGGTTAAATTATTTTAGTCGTTAATTGCACACAAGTTCAATCAAATTGCAACTTCCCCTTTTAAACCAGTTCCTCCAAATGTAGGTGCCATATTGGGTGTCCAGGGAGCAATTAGGTTAACTGTCTTGCTCACTGACAGAACATATTGTTCACCTTAAGGGTCCTAGGATTCAATCTAGCTATCTGCTCAAACTGTGAGGCAAGCTGTCACCCTGGCAATAGGTAGTGAGTGTCAGTAGTATCAAGGTTAACAGTTACAGTTGTGCTCATAAGTTTGCATACCCTGGCAGAAATTGTGAAATTTTGGCAATGATTTTGAAAATATGGCTTATCATGCAAAACAACTGTCTTTTATTTAAGGATAGTGATCATATGAAGCCATTTATTATCACATAGTTGTTTGGCTCCTTTTTAAATCATAATGATAACAGAAATCACCCAAATTGCCCTGATCAAAAGTTTACATACTCTTGAATGTTTGGCCTTGTTACAGACACACAAGGTGACACACACAGGTGAAAATGGCAATTAAAGGTGAATTTCCCACCTCTGTGGCTTTTTAAATTGCAATTAGTGTCTGTGTATAAATACAGTAGTCAATGAGATTGTTTGATCTCATGTGGATGCACTGAGCAGGCTAGATATTGAGCCATGGGGAGCAGAAAAGAACTGTCATAAGACCGGCGTAACAAGGTAATGGAAATTTATAAAGATGGAAAAGGATATAAAAAGATATCCAAAGCCTTGTAAATGCCAGTCAGTACTGTTCAATCACTTATTAAGAAGTAGAAAATTCGGGGATCTGTTGATACCAAGCCAAGGTCAGGTAGACCAAGAAAGATTTCAGCCAGAACTGCTAGAAGAATTGTTCGGGATACAAAGAAAAACCCACAGGTAACCTCAGGAGAAATACAGGCTGCTCTGGAAAAAGACAGTGTGGTTGTTTCAAGGAGCACAATACAACGATACTTGAACAAAAATGAGCTGCATGGAGTTGCCAGAAAGAAGCCTTTACTGTGCCAATGCCACAAAATGCCTGGTTACAATATGCCCGACAACACCTTGACACGCCTCACAGCTTCTGGCACACTGTAATTTGGAGTGACGAGACCAAAATAGAGCTTTATGGTCACAACCATAAGCGCTATGTTTGGAGAGGGGTCAACAAGGCCTATAGTGAACAGAATACCATGCCCATGTGAAGCATGGTGGTGGCTCACTGATGTTTTGGAGGTGTGTGAGCTCTAAAGGCACAGGGAATCTTGTGAAAATTGATGGCAAGATGAATGCAGCATGTTATCAGAAAATACTGGCAGGCAATTTGCATTCTTCTGCACAAAAGCTGTACATGGGACACTCTTGGACTGTCCAGCACGACAATAACCCTAAGCACAAGGCCAAGTTGACCCTCTCGTGGTTACAGCAGAAAAAGGTGAAGGTGGCCATTTCAGTCTCCTGACCTTAATATCATCAAGCCACTCTGGGGAGATCTCAAACGTGTGGTTCATGCAAGACGACCAAAGACTTTGCATGACCTGGAGGCATTTTGCCAAGACTAATGGGCTGCTATACCATCTGCAAGAATTCGGGGCCTCATAGACAACTATTACAAAAGACTGCACGCTGTCAATGATGCTAAAGGGGGCAATACCCAGTATTAAGGACTAAGGGTATGCAGACTTTTGAACAGGGGTCAGTTCATTTTTTTCTTTGTTGCCATGTTTTGTTTTATGATTGTGCCATTCTGTTATGACCTACAGTTCAATGTGAATCCCATAAGAAATACATGTGTTTTGCCTGCTCACTCATGTTTTCTTTACAAATGGTGCATATACAGCTCCGGAAAAAATTAAGAGACCACTGCACCTTTTTCTTTCGTTTCCAAAGAAGTCGAAAAGGAAGGTTTTAAGTGAGGAACAGAAGGGTTAAGATTAAGAGACCACTGCTAATTGAATGCTTCTGTTCCTCACTCAAAACTTTCCTTTTCAACTTTTTTGGAAAAGAAAGAAAAAGGTGCAGTGGTCTCTTAATTTTTTCCGGAGCTGTATTACCAGTTCTCCAAGGGTATGCAAACTTTGGAGCACAACTGTATTTTGACTTCGGTTGCATTTTGTTTCTGCTTTTGTTCTTTTTGAATTCTAATAAGTCCAATCTAATGCTGTGAGGTCTGACTGATGTTTACAGAGTGTTTGAGGATATTGTCTTGCTGATATATAAGGTTTTTGACAATAAGTCTTTTTCCCAAAGGGAAATCATGATGAATCAACAACTGTTAATATTTCTCAGTATTCATAACTTGAAATCAATCCTGACCAGATCACCTACACTGTTGTCTGAAATGCAACCCAGACCATGAGAGAGCCACCACCAAGATTCACAGAAGGCTGAAGACATACACGAATGTACCTCTTGGCAACTTTTTTTCTGACAAATTGGCATTTTTTAAAATAAAAATATATAATTGGACTTTCTACTCCATGCTTTATTGTCTTTCGCATACTGCAAATTCTTCTGCTTCTAAGCTGCAACACACCCTTTTTTGCAAAACATTTGCATAGCAAAGCAAAAGATCAATGAGGGGCACCAACACACTTTCAAATGAACTATGGGACAAAGTCTTGGAAAGACACAGATCAGGGGATGTGTATAAAAATATTTCAAAGGTCTTCAATATCACTTGGAGCACAGTCAAAAGGATTATTAACCCAGAACTGGATGACAGAGGAAGTAGCAGACTGATCAGAGACGCTACCAAAAGGCTAATGGCAACTTTAACAAAGCTAGAGTCTTTTATGGCCAAAATTGGTCAAACTTAGCATGTGAAAACAATATCTCAAGAACTCCACAAATATGGCCTGTATGGTAGGGTGGCAAGAAGCATTCCAGTTATTCAAGAAAGCCTACCTTGAATCTGGTTTTTATGTATGCCAAAAAAAAACAAGGGATTCTATAGCCATGTGACAAAATGTGGGCTTACATAAATCTTTATGTAAGTCCACATTTGGAGCACTTCGGAGGAAAATAAAAGGTAAATATCCTTAAGTGGCCCTATCTGAACACTGACCTAGGCCTATTGACTCTCTACAAATTTGACAGCTTCAATAGTTTTGTAAAAATAAATTGTCAAATATTGCCAGGTGTGCAAATTTAGTAGAGACCACCCAAAAAGACTCACAGCTGCCATTTCTGCTAAATACAGGTGCTTCCACCAGTTAATTACACAGTGGGCTAATTTCAGTTATTATAAGAGAAAACTCCCCTACAAAGTAAAATTATGAACACTACCAAATACCAGGACAAAGACCTGGTTGCCTATGACAGGAGGCTGAAACTTGGAGGTAACTGTATCTTTCAGCAAGACCAATATCCCAAGCACACA
Source organism: Esox masquinongy (assembly GCA_016801175.1). Taxonomy (NCBI): domain Eukaryota; kingdom Metazoa; phylum Chordata; class Actinopteri; order Esociformes; family Esocidae; genus Esox; species Esox masquinongy. The sequence goes on from JACXGI010000444.1 coordinate 18,678, forward strand.
TCAAAACCCACACTGAAAACTAATTGATCACAAAATCAACATTTTGCAATGACCATGTCAGTCTCCAGACTTAAATCCCATTGAAAACCTATTGTTTGAATTGAAGTGAAGAGTTAGCCTATGTATCAGCCTATGTACAGTACAGATCCAAGGATCTCAGGAATCTGTAAATATTCCATATGGAGGAATGGTTTAAAATGAATAATCTTGACAATTTGGTTGATTTCCTTGAAGATTTAATTATATATACAACATGTTGGAAAAAGACAAGTTAATTCCTGTTTGTTTATTTTTTACAGCCTATTCTCATCTTTATTGACCATGTCAATAATTTTGGAGGTGAGTATCCATTGTACTGTTTAATAATATTAACACTGGCAATATATCATGTTAGTCTGGTACAGTTAAGCAAATAGATTAAGCCACAGGGTGATTTGTGTCGGACCAGATGGAAAAATGAATTCCTGGTCATTTTATTTATCCTAGTCTTTTTTTTAACAAAAATGTTTTTACCAAATACTCAAGAGGGGCATGAACAATCTCTCTGTCTGCTTGATCCCTGCTTTGTAGGTCATTATTGCAAGGGTTCAATTGGTAACAGATTAGTACATTATGATTCTATTCAATCAGTACTGCTGAAGTGTGAAAGCAGTGAAAGCAGACTCCAATACTCATGAAAGCAGACTCCAATACTGAGGACATTGATTTTATAGTTCAATCATACTGTAAAGCTGTACTGCCGCAATACAGAGTGAAGAGAGCCTTAAAATTGTATGAGTATCATTAACAATATCACAAAATAATGTAACATACTGTAGGTCAATCATGACTCACATTCTGCCACCTGTTAAATATAACCTATGCATTTGATGTGACATCATCAATAAAATTAAATTGAAAAAAAGAAGTAATTAAAACTCAAGACACATAGTTGGCATAATAAAACAAACCAGTCTAGGCTGATATACAGCTCTGGAAAAAATTAAGAGACCACTGCCACTTTTACTTTCCTTTCCAAAAAAGTCGAAAAGGAAGGTTTTGAGTGAGGAACAACAGAAGGGTTAAAATTAAGAGACCACTGCAAATTGAAAGCTTCTGTTCCTCACTCAAAACTTTCCTTTTCAACTTTTTTGGAAAGGAAAGAAAAAGTTGCAGTGGTATCTTAATTTTTTCTGGAACTGTATTTGTCGAAATACAAAATCAATATTTGACATTTCATCTTAAATAAGTTTTGGAATATTGTCTTCAGGTCCGGATTGAATACTGTATAACATACACTACCATTCAAAAGTTTAGGGTCACTTTGAAAGCATTATTATTTTTTGTCTATTTAAGTGACATGAAATTGATCAGAAATACAGTGTAGACATTGTTAATGTTGTAAATGACTATTACAGCTGAAAATGGCAGATTTTTTATGGAATATCAACATAGTACAGAGGCCCATTATCAGCAACCATCAGTCCTGTGTTCCAATGGCACAGCCAGCATCCCGGAGTCGCCTCTTCACTGATGATGTTGAGACAGGTGTTTTGCCAGTCCTATTTAATGAAGCTACCAGTTGAGGACCTGTGAGGCAACTGTTTCTCAAACTACTGTAGACACTCTAATGTATTTGTCCTCTTGTTCAGTTGTGCACCCAGGCCTCCCACTCCTCTTTCTATTCTGGTTAGAGCCAGTATGAACTGTTCTGTGAAGGGAGTAGTACACAACATTGTATGAGATCTTCAGTTTCTTGGCAACTTCTCGCATGGAATAGCCTTCATTTCTCAGAACAGGAATAGACTGACAAGTTTTAGAAGAAGGTTCTTTGTTTCTGGCCATTTTGAGCCTGTAATCGAACCCACAATTACTGATGCTTCAGATACGCAGCAAGTCAGTCTAAAGAAGGCCAGTTTTATTGCTTCTTTAATCAGCATAACATTGCCATTAACAATGCCATTAACAATGTCTACACTGCATTTCGGATCAATTTGATGTTATTTTATTGGACAAAAAATAGCTCCTTCTTTAGAAAATAAGGACATTTCTAAGTGACCCCAAACCTTAGAACGGTAGTGTACTTCTTAGTTGTTGCATAAATTATCACCAATTTCATGGGTATCATAAAAATGTGCATTCAACATAAACCCTGCTGTATTGTGAGTAATTTAGTACATTTTCTCAGAGAAAAAAATGTGCCAAAATCTCAGGTGGAAATTTGCCATAATAGTGACATTTCAAATTAATATGCCATTTAATGACTCTCTTATTCACAGTGATGTACTTATTATATTATTCAGTATAGAACATAACTATTTTTATTTTAGTCAAAGGGGGAGAAGGGAGGATGGATCAACCAATTAGAAGCTTGGCCATGATGGTATGACAGCTTGATTGGAAATTTATGGTCAACACTTATATTATTCAGTATGTGCCATGAAATAATTAGTGACCACAAAGTCAGGACACTGCTTAACATCCCATCTGAAAGACAGCACCCTTCACGGGGCAATTTTATTGCCATGGGCTATTGGTATTTGATCTTTAGACCAGAAAGAAGAGTGTCACCAACTGGCTTTTCAACACCACACCATCAGTGGAATGAGTAGGACTACCCTGCAGTCGGATGCAGGACGCTATGCTGTCAATTTTAAATGCTGACTTAAAATGTCACTATTAATGGTGTATTTTGCAATTTTTGGTCACTAGTTGCAAAAGTGAGCTAAAAATGGGACCACAAAAATTGTGTATGCCAAAATCTCATGTCATCAAAACCACTGTCATTAAAAACAACTTAAAATAAAATGGCTAACTGAGATATGGTATTGATTCTACAATATATTATGCACATATAAACAACATATAACACATTCAGCCCAAAATTGGAGGTTAAAAAGTGTTATTCGCAAATGTCATAGGCTGCATCTTTAGGGAAAATTTCCAACTGTACCTTAGGCTCAGATTATTATTATTATTTATATTTTTGTAACTTTTTTTAGAAGAACATTGTTCTTGTGGGAGGTCATGAATATAACTAAGCAGTGCAAAGCCAGGCTTTAAAACACATTCACATATGAATCACACACAAACAGTCAAAGAGACATGCTTCAAGGCACGTACTGTACATACACAACCATTCATTTACAAATATACAAACACCATATATTCAGTACTCAGACAGCCCACTTGTGAATAAAGTTTAGTCCATGAAAAAGACTGAACAATACACAAAAAGGTATTAACATCATGGGGTATGAAAAGGCAGAAGCTGAAGTTCCACTGAATATGAGTAACATCATTTCTTACACCTACCACAGATTATTCAACTTACCGGCACAGGGATTTGATCTGGCAACATTTCAGTTACTGATCAGATGCTGAAACAGGTTAAAGACAACCCCACAATGACAGCAACATCATAGGACACGTAATGTCATTGTTATCTTTTGCCAAATATTCTAGGAGTGCCACCGTCATTCTTTGGCATGATCAAACCGCAAGTTATTAAAATGGCCAATTTACCTATCTCAATACAGTAGGTTGTACAAGATCGGTTTGGTTTGCAAATCGTGTTCTCTGTGTTTCTTTTGTCTAGCAATACTGGCCAGTATGTGCTACCTCAATCACTTAGCAAACATACTGTCGCTTCTCAGAAAATGGGGAGAGAAATAAGTTATTCATAAATAAATTCAATAAGTTAAATTCAATTGATTCAATAAGTTACTGATAAATAAATAAAACAGAGCAGGGCACACATTATTTGGCAGATGCAAAAAAAAACAATTGATTGCAGCTCACTGACATCATGGAACAACCACGGAATTTTAAAATACTGGGCATGTTCAGGCACTAAAATATAGTTTGGGTAGTCATGTTGCGCTAAAACCTACCATGTATTTAAAAAATAAAAGCTTGGTTATTGTCTTATGGGTGAGGTGCATGTAGTTTTCTTAATTTCCTGCATACCTCTATTGAGATTTCATGCTTTGTGTTGATAAGTCAGTAAAGTAGTCAAATAGTCATTCAGACTTCAGTAGATGGCCATAACATGTGTTCTCAAAGTGGAGAATGGAATATTGAGAGGAAAATCAATAGAGTAAAAGTACATTTTCCTGATCTCATCTTTGTAGTGCAAAGACAACATTTGGAGAGTCATGTATACTACCTGTACTGTGACAGATAGGAAATAACAGGACTATATCTAAGAGGTCAGCATTGTAAGACCATGTACATTTTCCCTGTTCATAATGTAATTTGGCAGGGCATAAAAGAACAACAAAATAACGGAGATAAAACGCTGGTCACTGTGCTCACATACTGGTATCTTTTTACAAAATCCTTCAGTCTCCGGTCCTTATACTTTCCCAGTGTAAATCAGAATCAAATTCTTCCACGCTCATCCTCTTATATCCCTCATGTCGGCTCCTACTCCTCTTTCACACGCATTTGTGCCTGCACTCGTTTCCGCACATAGAAGGCAGTGAGTGCGCTGCAGCACGCTGTGAAGACGAACAGTGCCACTGCGTCGTGGGCCAGGTCGCCATGGAGATGCTCGTAGAGGGGCCTCCGCTCGATATAGTCAATGCGCGTTGCTTCTATCTGCACCAGGGTGCACAGCACCAGGAACACGTGAAAGATCTGATGGCCTTGGCCAATGAAGTCACATCTCCCCGGAAGCCAGCGCTCTGGGTGGGGGCAGGCAAAGAAGTAGGCACTCACCAGGAAGAAGAGCACCTGGTAGCGGTGGTAGGACACAGCCTGGTTAGTACATCCCTTCTCTTGCTGGTGGCAGCTGTAGATTCGATGGAGCACAGGACTGATGTCCAAACAATAGGCCAGACCTGAAGGCACAACCTGGAACAGCTTGTGCGCAAACTTGGGCAGCCTCGGGCTGGCGTACTTGCCGTAGCAGCAGCCGAAGCATGAGAACCAGGCCAGGAAGGCCGCAGCCGGCAGGAAGATCCCTCGCACCCGGGCATGCCAGCTCTCCTCAATGGCGTAGTAGAAGTGGGCCAGGGCACTGCCATACTGGTATATGGCCACGCCCACGTAGTCCAGGAAGTAGAAGGTGTAGTGGGACAGCTCGGATTTGGCATTGAGCAGGTGGGCCAGGGCGCTGCAAGAAAGGTAGGTGAAGGCAGATAGGAGGACAATGAACAGGGGCTGGGCATGGGGGTCACGGAGGAAATCCACTGTCTCGGACAGCTCCTGACATTTGACCAGGATGACGAGGGCGGCCAGCAGGTGGGTCCACACATTGAGAGCCTCATTGTGCCTCTGGAATAGAGTGAGGAAGTAGTAGCGCCAGCTTTGGTCGGGCTGCCTGTAGCCTCCAATGATGTGAGGCTCACGGAACACCCAGGGCACGTTGTGGGCCTTCACGGTGCAGGGCAAAGTGGGGAAAGCTGATTCGAGCAGCTGAGGGATCTGACGCAACTGTTGAGCATTGATGAACAGGCGACTGATCTGCTCCATGACTACGGTCGCCATGGCGAACTGGAAGCAGGAGAAGGGGGCAGAGAATGAGCTCAGAGTCAGTCAATAATATCAATCTGGCCTTGAGCTGTAATTTCTGACTGGCAGTGAGAGTATTTAGAACCTAATCCACATGAATTAGGTTGATGTTTGTTGCATGATATTACAATACTTTGATATTTTTGCTATTTTTTATTTATTTAACCGTTGTCATTTCTGCATTTGAAATAAAGCAGTGTAGGCTAATGTAGGTTTTATTTAACAGTGGTGTAATGATGTAAATGCACATCTTAATAGTCTATGATGAAATAAACAGCTTCTCATCTCCATCTACTTCCAGGTTCCTAAAACTAGGAGAAACAGTCCCCTGTGCCTGGTATGAAAATTGTGATGTGAGAGAAAATGGAAAGAAATGGCACCTGGTGAACTAGTGTTACAGATCAACTACAATGTGAAATTCATATAAAATGAATCTGTCAGGAAGACTTCTGCCGCATTCCTTTTTTAATTTTTTGGTGGAAGGTGTGGTGTTCCGAAAATGTGTTCACCTCTGGTGCACTTTGTACATATTTGAAACCACCACCACTGGTCAATTATCCTTTTTAGTTGACTCCCATAACGCTGCAGCTTAGTTTAGCAAAAATGTTTGACAAACATACAAGGATGGATGAAAATGTGAATCATGAAAACCTAATAATAAATCAAGCACAAAAATACTGTATACAAAGACTGTTACTTTTAACTTGTTTTTTAATTACTCTTAATAACTATTTTCCTTATAAAGCTGACAATTGTTTGGGAGCAAAGCACAGTAATCTGGAGGCGCCTCTCAATTTCTCTTCCACTCTATAAGTGTTAAAGAGTAATAATCAGTAGCCGTGGAATATTGTATTAAACTGTTTTCATTAAACAAATTTGACTCTAACTTTTTAATGGCTGAAGCTACAAAATAGGATGATTTCTGAGAAATTCTTCAATAATAAATATCTTTAATACACAGACTTTTATAAACAACTACCAAAAAAAACGTTAAATATTATAAATATCATATATTTAAACTTACTATCTATCTTTCCTATAATTTTCCTCAAAAAGAGGAAATTACATCCTATGCTGCAGCACGCAGCGGTATGTGCGCGGAGGCAGCAGCTTAGACAGCTAGACCACCCCAGATCAATCCAGAATTCGTATTTATTTTATGAACCAACACAGTTTGTAAACTCCTATACTTAATTGAATTAACTAAATGTCTTAACTTGCTTTCAATTGTACATTTCACGGATAAAGGTAGGCTAACAAAGAAACAAGATGTCTGAGAAATTTTTTTGATGTCTGAGAAATTTGTGGAGGGATGAATCGTGCGAGATTCCGGAATTGCATACCATCCTTATTAAGCTCATCGCTCCCTCCAATTTCTACATAGGTTGCATGCAGTTTCTACATTGGTTGCATGCTGTCTTTAAAATATTAATAGGTGAAGAAATATTATCGTAAAAACCAATCAGAAGCTTTTAGGCTGTGGAACTGTTCTAATGTAGCCTAATTTTTTTAGCCAAGGCAAGACTGGTCGTTTTATTCTGCCAAAGTAAAGGAAGTCTACGAATCAAATGCATGGAAAGTGCGAATGAATAGGGTATCCGAAATAACTACCTATGAACAAAAATCATGCATTTCTGTAAAAATATGTATTCGATTTTAGCCACATGATCAGGGATGGGCAGCATGGGCCTGGGCAGCATGTCGAATAAGCTTTCACATCGCATTCTGGCAGATCTTCAATTTTATTGTATACGAGAAAACAATGTTTGTCACCCCTATGGATGCAGGCTTACGAAAACAAAGACTTCTATTGAAATGCACATGATTCAAATGGTGTATCTGCATGTATGAACCTTTTATGCGATCATACTCTAATGTGAGCAGCAGCGCTGAAAACCAGACTGTTTCAGAAATAAACCTACCTGAAGAAGGCAAATGCAGTATCAGTACAGAACCTTGAGTAGTGAGTCCTTTAGATAATGCATTTATACACTGAATAGAAATAATAATTTAATAAAAGATAAATAAAATTACTAAAGGATGGTTATACTTGTGAAGGTGGAGCGCATGTCGTTATTCTTTTTTTTCCAGAACGCTGTTGGTAGGCAGACCCATACGCTTTTGACACGCAGATGTGCTAACCAATCAGCAGTCAGAAGTCGTGTTCCGTTCCTGTCTTTTTGCTATATTCTGACCAATGGCGTAGGTATTATTTGACTGTCAGGGAATAAAATGCGTGTGTTATCCGAAAAAGAATCACCCACACCAATGTATTCGTCTCTCAGTATACTAATTAATGTCCCACAAGCTAAAAGAGTAGGACAATCTAAACACAGCTTGCTAGTTTTACTGATTTATAATTGTGTGCTTACGTGTGTGTTTGGGTGTGTAAATGACAATTATTTATATATGTATTTATAAATATCCTTATTGCTAAGTAAGGACTACATGATCCACTGCTTGGTGTAATAGGAAAAACAAATACATTCAGTAGTACCGTTGCCACTTTTATATTGTTGTCTTTTACAGTATACAGTACTATATGATTGTAGCTTTGCAAAAGAACAATATCCTCCAGCTCAGATGAAAGTCCACATGAAATTACTAAAATGTTTGGCTCTTGGTTGGCTAATGCATATTTTATGACCAACCCCAAAGGTTCAAAGTTCACTAAAACAAATTTGTATCAAGACACTTTTTGTGTATCAAGCCACATTTTCTAATCGCTCATCAAAATCCTGTCACAGTCTAAAGACCCACAATCATCCTCCTCCCATACTAGGGATAGCACTGACAGTGTGTCATTGTATTAAACTCTGGATGTGTCTGTAAAAGGCTTGCATTGTAATCAGTTCGATTCAGTCGAGACTTCCAGAACAATCCCCAGGGGTGTCTCAGCTGTGAACTTGCTTGCTGTGAACTCACTATGTAGGTGGTATTATGCAATGCGGTACATAACATTCTTCTATTATTGTCCTTTACAGCAGGATAGACGTACATAGCCTGGACATTTTTCTCAGACTTAAAGCTGTGATCATTAATTTTTCCATCAGAATGTGTACGTTTTACCAATGATGTACATTGAAACATACAGTTGTGCTCACAAGTTTGCATACCCTGGCAGAAATTGTGAAATTTTGGCATTGATTTGGAAAATATGACTGATATTTTCAAAGAAATGTATTTTATTTAAGGATAGTGATCATATGAAGCCATTTATTATCACATAGTTGTTTGGCTTATTTGTAAATCATAATGATAACAGAAATCACCCAAATGGCCCAGATCAAAAGTTTACATACCCTTGAGTGTTTGGCCTTGTTACAGACACACAAGGTGACACACACAGGTGAAAATGGCAATTAAAGGAGAATTTCCCACACCTGTGGCATTTTTAATTGCAATCAGTGTCTGTGTATAAATAGTAAAGGATTTTGTTAGCTCTCACGTGGATGCACTGAGCAGGCTAGATACTGTGCCACAAAATGCCCGGTTACTATATCCCCGACAACACCTTGACACGCCTCACAGCCTCTGGCACACTGTAATTTGGAGTGACGAGACCAAAAAGGAGGTTTATGGTCTCAACCATAAACGCTATGTTTGGAAAGTGGTCAACAAGGCCTATAGTGAACAGAATACCATCCCCACTGTGAAGCATGGTGGTGGCTTACTGATGTTTTGGGGGTGTGTGAACTCTAAAAACACGGGGAATCTTGTGAAAATTGATGGCAAGATGAATGCAGCATGTTATCAGAAAATACTGGCAGACAATTTGCATTCTTCTGCACAAAAGCTGCGCATGCAAGAATTCGGGGCCTCATAGACAACTATTACAAAAGACTGCATGCTGTCATTGATGCTAAAGGGGGCAATACACAGTATTAAGAACTAAGGGTATGCAGACATTTGAACAGGGGTCAGTTCATTTTTTTTTGTTGCCATGTTTCGTTTTATGATTGTCCCATTCTGTTATGACCTACAGTTGAATGTGAATCCCATAAGAAATAAAAGACGTGTTTTGCCAGCTCACTCATGTTTTCTTTACAAATGGTCCATATATTACCAATTCCTCCAAGAGTATGCAAACTTTTGAGGACAACTGTAACAAATAGAAAGTACAAATGCATGATTAGTGTAATCCATTAGATTAGAAGCTAAAATTTAGCAACACTATATAGCTTCAAAACATGGAAAATCTATCATTTAAAATAACCACTTATTATTTAGAAAAATGAAGGATTACAACTTTAACAGGGGCCTCCAAATATAGGCAAGGACCATACCAGAAATATCACCTTGCAGTTGAAATTTCTTACTTAATAACCTGTTTACAATACTTTAAAAATGTATTTAAAAACAAGTAAGTGGTGGCATGTAGCTTGGTGGTTAGAGTATTAGGACCAGTAATCAAATGTTCTTAGATCAAATTCCTGAACTGAAAAGATGGAAAACTTGCTTTTGACAACAAATATGGGGTATAATGCATTTAGTTACAAATACACATTACACATATATAAAAGACTTAGGGCCGGTTTCCCAGACACGGATTAAGCCTAGTCTAGGACTAAAAAATCAAGTTCAATAGAAACCTGCCTCTGTCTTCGAAACTGGACCATAATGTACATTTAGGGCTTAATTTAATCAAACCAACATTGCAGTATACCAGGCATTCTCAGAATTCCTTAGAATTCGTAACACCCACTTATTCGGTTTGTCAAGCAAATCAACAGTATTTTGGCTTTTTGAATATGGGGTGCCAGTATAGAGTTAAATAAAGCTCACAGACTTGTCCTGAATAAAAACCCACAACTCCTACCAGGGCACTGTACCATGCAGGTATGTTTTTACTTTTCTAAGAACTGTGTAGGCAAGGAATGAATAGTCAGTAAAGTTATTGTGTAGACACAGATAGACTTGGAGACAGCTTTCCAGATAAAAATCTTATCAGGTCGTCATTTCTATTCTCCATAGGGTAAGAAAGCCCAATGACCGGTAGTCATTGTAGTGAGACTATGTAGTGAGATGGAACTGGGGTGATATTCTACTTATCTAGATACATTATCTGATACTTTGCTTTTTTTGTAGACTTAACTTTTTAAGTCAAAGTTTCTTAATATTCCATTCTTTAAGTAGTTAGAGCACAGTGAGTTATTTTTAATGGGCAGAGCAGGATCCAGTAGGATCTCACTAGCTTGGGCTTTGTTCTGCCCACATCCTCTCCAAGTTTCTGCTCAACCTTTTTCATTAGACTCCCATTAGAAACTACAGCTCCTGGGATATTCAGTGCATTTGTCAAATATAAATATTTTCCAGATTTTGTTACTCTAAAATTGATTAAATTTCACAGATTTTTTCCTCAACAACCTACACACAATACTCCATAATGACCTAGCAAGAACAGGTTTTAAGAAATTTTAATCTCTGACTGGGTCACTCAAGGACATACAGTACACAGACTTGTCCCGAATCCTCTCTTGCATAGTCTTTGCTGTGTGCTTAGGGTCGTTGTCCTGTTGAAAGGAGAACCATTGTCTCAGTCTGAGGCATATATTTAGTTAATCAAGACCCGATATGTGATTTAAGTGTTCCCTTAATTTTTTTGAGCAGTGTGTGTATATATATATATATATATATATATATACAAAAAATTAACATTTAAATCACACATTGGGTCTCAATGAACTAAATATATCAAAGATCAAAAACTATACTGTACATTGTGTAATTCGTTGAGAACAAAATGACATAACAACGGTCAATGGAAATCAATATCACCAACTGATTGAGGGCTGGATTCAAACTCACAGGCTGTTCCAACTTGTGTGAATTTCATCACGGCAACTCATAATGTAACTCAGTAGTGTGTATGGCCCCCATGTGCCTGTATGCACTCCCGACATTGTCTGGAACTCTTCTTGCTGGACCTCAACTTCATCCGTTTCTCCTTCAGGTTCATCTTCAACGTGCAGTGAACACCTGAGGACGCATAACAGGTAAGTAATAGTACTCATCCTCTTCTTCATCATCCCCTTCTTCTCTGTAGTTCTTTTCAGTGTCTGATTTCTCACTCTGAGGGTTTGCACTTGTTTTCAGTTGGGCCTCTAGGAGAAAATGGTCACACGGCAACAGGAGATTACGATGCATTAGTTTTTACATTAGTAAAAACAAAAAGAAAATTGTTTTGTCCAAAAAGTATTTGATATCTTGCGAGACTGGACATTTCTGCTAAACTTTTATTTTTAAACACAGTGGTCCCACAAAGTTGCCTGCTAATGAATAGCACTTAAAAGTTACTTCCTTGATGGACTGCAGTAGTGGGTGTAGCAGTAGAGAAACCATTGTTGCAGAAAAGCAACAAATAGAAAAATTGTTGCTTTTTGGGGACTCCACTATCTTCAAATTGCCCAGTTCCTTCATATTTCTTTATGATATTTCTTCTTGCTATTAAACAATATCAAATACCTTTTGGACGACACAAAATATTGTCCGTTTCTGTTTTACTAATGTCTACTTGTGTAATTATAATGTTACATTGCTATTTTACTGATATTTTGCTTCCCCTCTGACCATTGTAGGTCCATCACGAAGTCCACGGAGAGGTAGGACCAGGGTAATTGAGGTACTGGTAAGGGGTGGAGCTTGCCCGCTGGAGCTGTTCATGGCGCCTTTGACTGTGCGCATACTGTGCAGGAGAGGATGTCGTGCTGCACAGTCCTTCCCATGCCAGGCCACCAGTACTTCAGGGCCTGGGTGATGCCTGGGTGTCTGGTCGCTTGTGCAGTGTGTGCCCAGGTCACCAACCAGCCCCGCACTCTTCAGGGCATGTTGGTCTTGTCCGGGGGGCACGTTGGTGGTGCGGGGTCCCGTCTCCCCAACCGTTGGATGTCCGTGTCAATGTCCCCGGAGATGGGACCTACAATGCAGGAGGGGTGCAGGATGGGCATGTCCCTGGGCAGTTCTGTCCCACCGGTCGTGTAGGCGGGAGAGTGTGTCCGCCCAGACGTTCTTCGTACCCGGTCGGTATGTCAGGGTGAACTGGAAGTGCTCAAAGATGTGTCAGGACTTTGAATAATGGTGTGTCAGGACTGTGAACAGCTCCCGGGTGTCCTCGAACCAGTGTCTCCACTCCTGTAGTGCCAACTTCACCACGGTCACCCTTCCTCTCTGCAGCAGTCAGTTTCTTAGAGAAGTACGCACAGGGATGGAGCCTGGGAGGAGTCCCATGCTGCTGGGGGAGGACCATCCCCACCCGGACCTCGGATGCTTCCACCTCGACCATGAAGGGCTTGAGCGGTTCCGGATGGCGCAGCAGGGGAGTGGTGGTGAATCTTCTCTTCAGGTCGAGGAAGGCCTTCTCTGCCTCTGGGGTCCAGTGGAGGCGCTGTGGTTGGCCTTTCAGCAGTGATGTGAGTGGTGCAGCGATGATGCTGAATCCCCTGATGAACTGGCGGTAGAAGTTGGCGAATCCGAGGAAGGCCTGTAGTTCCTTGATGGTCTTCGGGACTGGCCATGACCTCACCGCCTCCACCTTCTGCTCCTCCATCTGGACGCCCTCCGGAGTGATGCGGTATCCCAGGAAGGAGATGGCGGGCTGATGGAATGAGCTCGGACGTGGGCCACATGCTGCGGGTATGTTGGGGAGTACACCAGGATATCATCAGTGTAAACCACCACATACCTCCCCAACATATCCCGGAACACTTCGTTGAGAAAGGACTGGAAAACATCATGGGTGTTGGCCAGCCCGTACGGCAAGACCAAATACTCATAGTGGCCCAACGCCGTGCTGAAGGCTGTCTTCCACTCGTCCCCCTCCCGGATCTGCACCAGGTTGTAGGCACTCCGGAGGTCCAGTTTTGTGAAGAAGCGCGCCCCCTTCAGCTGCTCAATGGCCGATGGGATGAGGGGCATCTGGTACCTGTACTTGATTGTGATGTTGTCCAGCCCCCGATAGTCAATACAGGGCCGAAGCCCCCCGTCCTTCTTCTTGACAAAGAAGAAGCTTGCTGAAGCAGAGGAGGTGGAATGGCGGATGTGTCCCTGCGTTTCCCTGATGTAGGTCTCCATGGCGTCGTTTTCGGCCATCGAGAGAGGGTAGATTCGGCTTTCGGGGGGGGGGGGCACGGCTTCTGGTATGAGGTCTATGGCGCAGTCCCAGGAATGGTGAGGAGGGAGACACCTGGCTTTCTCGCTGGAAAACACCCCACCTAAGTCTGCGTACTCCAGTGGGATGTTAGCTGGGAGGGCGCCCTCCGGGCTCTCCACCAAGGTAGCTCCACACGTGATGGACAGGCAGGTCTTCCAACGCTCTGATGACCATCTCAGGATCTTCCGCTTACTCCAGGCGATGTTGAGGTTGTGTTTCTGGAGCCATGGAGGACCCAGGATTATAGGGTGTATGGACGACGTCATCACCAATAATTTCAGTCTTTCTCGATGGCAGCCGTTGATGGTGAGAGTGAGCGGGTCACGTGGGTAATGGAACCGGACCCCACGGGACGGCCATCTAAAGCCTGAATGGGCATCGAGGACCTTAAATGGCACAATGGCAGGCCGAGAGCAGAGACCAGGTAATGGTCGATGAAGCTCCCCGCAGCTCCGGAGTCAATCAGGGCTGTGGATGTATGAGAGGGAAAGCCACCATACAACACCACAGAGCAACAGAAAGGGCTTGCTATATTATGTAAGCGCAAGGCGCCTTACTGTGCCAATCTGCGCTGCCTGGCTATTCACCCCCTTCCTGCCCTGCGCCTGGGCCGAGGCACACACCTTCCCGGAAGTGCCCCTTCTCACCGCAGAACAGGCACAGACATAGCTGACTCCATTATTCTCTCTCCTCTGTGGTGAGCCTCATAATTCCCAGGTCCATGGACTCAGGTTCTGGCTCACCCTAAGAGGGAGAGGGATGGGCGCGGCGCGGCAAATGGTCATGGTCCCAAAGCTGCCCGTCGATGGCAATGGCCCGGGCAATGTAGACATCCAGCGGCATGGAATCACTGACACACGCCAGCTCCATTTGAACCTCATTGCCGTCCCCTACGAAAAGCGGTCCGCAGAGCCGGTTCGTTCCAGCTACTGGACGCCACCACCATCTGGAATGACAGGGCGTACTCCAAGGCCGTGCTCGTTCCCTGCCTAAGGCCCATTAGCCGCTCGCCCTCATCCCGCCCCTCCTGCAGGATGGTCAAACACGGCTCGGAACTGAGCGATGAAACCGGGAAACAATCTCAATTCCCCAGACCCGCTGTCCCATAGTGCCGTTCCCCATTTGAGGGCGTGCCTGGTTAAGAGAGTGATTATCGTGGTCATCTTATCATAATCTGTATAGTGTTCATCTCCAAAATACAATTCACATTAGAGAAGGAAACCACGACAACCATTCGGATTACCATCATATTTATCAGGCAAGGCTCTCAGGAGTTCTTTCACCTGGGCGTGGCTAGACTCCACACGGTCAACAACGAGAGGTGCCGCAACACCGGCTGGCTCAATAGGGCTCTCCTTTTCCGACCTTGCTGTCATGTGCGACATTATCTCGTCGAACGCTGTTATCAATCCGACAATCTCTCTCCATGACGCAGAGTCTATCCTCTATCTCCGGCGCACAACTCAAAGCTCCAGTCCCATCCCCGTGCCCACCCTTAATCATCCGGAAAAAGGCAGTGCAGGGAAAACAAAAAGAAAAACCACAAACAAACGAACTGATCGAAACCCCCCCCCCCAAAAAAAGTGCATCTATGGCGACGGGTTATTCTGAGGTGCGAGGGTAAAGGAGAGGCCAAAACGAAAGTAACAAAACAACACCGACACGAAGATTTACGTTTCTTGTCTTTATGGAAAAGCTTATGGCACCACACGGTCTCAAAACCGAAAAAACCGTGAGGTGCTGGTAAAAACGAGGAACCTAAATAGACATCACAATAGATAACTAACTCAAAACAGGTGTGAGGGTGTGTTGGGTGCGCAGCTGCCATCTGTTCCAGCCGGCGGTTAGTACACTGGTGAGGTGGAGCGCCCGGAGAGGGAGAGAGCACACAGTGCCACGCGGAGCAGCTGTCATTTACAAGCAAATAAATACTTACTGCCCAGATGAATAACTTTAAACAATGTTTTTATGTGGCTTAAGACTTTTGCACTATGCTGTATAGTATATACAGTAAACATTTCCGACAGGAGAGTATCCTTATGTAAACCTCATCAATGATTGCTTATTACATTACTCTAAAAATGAATGGCTGAAAGAGTTCAAGTAATTTGAAATTTGGTTATAAAATAAAAGAGATGGGGGAATAATCAATTTTTTGTTTGTTTCAGTCAAGTTTTTTTTTGTAGTTGATTGGAGGACCACAATAACATCTTTATTTCATCACCTGTTAATAACTCAGTGTGCATATTTCAATAATGATTCACTTGGCATGAGTGTTTATACGAATAGATTATATTGAGGTGATTGAGGTGATAAAGTGCTTAAGTAGGTTTACTGGAGTTCACCAGAACATGTCATGGGCTCAACATGGGCCCACTGCAGAGACTACATTAGGAATACAGGACAGGCTGAAAAAAGTCCCAAAGCCCTGGGGTGTAGTGTGGGGAGTGCAGAAGGGGACTGTACAGTAGTGTGAGTGGGCTACTGACTTTATAATCACATCAGAGGCTGATCACCTGGGCCCACACAGATAACATAAAAGGTTATTTGTGTTTGTCTGGCTACTTAAACTCCTAGCTCCGGTCAGAGGCTATGTAATGACCACAGAGGTTAACAATAGAAAAGTGGAAGAATTTAGTTTGAGTTGTCAGTCTATTTGTGTATGACACTGCTGGTGCAGAGATTTACCCAGGCACAGAGAAGTGATTATCATGTGTGTATGTCTGTGTCTGGCAAAAACCAACAGTATCATTGTTAATGGAACTAGTCTGCTTAGATTTATAAAGAAAAGGAAATAAATAAATAAATAAATATAAAGAAATAAATCTCTACAGATTCACCTATCATTGAATTGCTGTCCATATGTATGTATTCACCTATCATTGAATTGCTGTCCATGCCAGCTGTAAGCACAGCTGTAACAGCACAGGAACTCTAAACATCAACAGCAATACTAAAAAATTCTAGCCCTGCATAACAAAATTCCTGTCAGGCGCATTGCACTAGAAAGACATTTGTAGGTTTTGTGCTACACTGAATCAGAGACATTTTTCTATCTTGAATTTTTAATTTTTAATTTAATGTTTTATTATGATCAAATAATATTTATTGTATGTTATGAGAAAAATCTACATCGCACCTTCCATCTAATTGTTGTATTGGGCTTCTGTTTTCATTTACACCTCTAAGCCATCACCCCTAGGTCTCAGTAAAGCCAAAGGAATTACTTGGAATTTGTTACTCTAGCGATTCATGAAATACAACAGTACCCCTAAGGAGTTACTGTATACAACAAAATAGCTTAATTGAATAACTGGAACATATAGTAATGATTAAAAAATTAAAAAAGACCAACTATCTACCTAATCATTAGGTACTAAACCAAAAAAGCCAGATTTTTTTCCTTTAGTCTGAGGATCTTGCCGAGGATCTTGCCCGTTTCCCTACACTTGTTCCTGCAGTTTTCTGCCACCACCAAGCTTCAGTGACGTAACCGTGACATCCACTCCAAATGGGTCTATAGACGGCTAGTAAAGCCGAGGACAAAAAGAAGTGGGCAGAGCCAAGTACAACCTAGCAAGATCCTATTGGGCAGTATTGGTGTGTTCTAGCATGTTTCTCTTAGGAAATACCTACTCTGTAATTTTACCCAACAGTATTTTTTGCCCATTTTGCTCTGCAATCATTCTAAGCAATGCATTTATTTGGAACATTTTGAAAGGATGAAGTAGAAAACAAGCTTGTTTCTAACATTCTACTTCTGGAGAAAAAATAATGTTATCATGAGATCAGATGTTGATTAGATTAGTAGAATCTGCCCACTACCATCTCACTCTATTAGCTTCCATCATGTCTACCTAATGCTTCAGAATTATATAGTTGTGCTCATAAGTTTGCGTACACTGGCAGAAATTGTGACATTTTGGCATTGATTTTGGAAATATGACTGATCATGCAAAAAACCTGTCTTTTATTTAAGGATAGTGATCATATGAAGCCATTTATTATCACATAGTTGTTTGTAAAAGATTACATACCCTTGAATGTTTGGCCTTGTTATAGACACACAAGGTGACACACACAGGTGAAAATGGCAATTAAAGGAGAATTTCCCACACCTGTGGCTTTTTAAATTGTAATCAGTGTCTGTGTATAAATAGTGAGTTTGTTAGCTCTCACGTGGATGCACTGAGCAGGCTAGATACTGAGCCATGGGGAGCAGAAAAGAACAGTCAAAAGACCTGCGTAACAAGGTAAGGAACTATATGAAGATGGAAAAGGATATAAAAAGGTATCCAATGCCTTGCAAATGCCAGTCAGTACTGTTCAATCGCTTTTGAAGAAGTGGAAAATTCAGTGATCTCTTGATACCAAGCCAATGGCAGGTAGACCAAGAAAGATTTCAGCCAAAACTGCCAGAAGAATTGTTCAGGACACAAAGAAAAACCCACAGGTAACCTCAGGAGAAATACAGGCTGCTCTGGAAAAAGGCAGTGTGGTTGTTTCAAGGAGCACAATACGACGATACTTGAACAAAAATGAGCTGCATGGTTGAGTTGCCAGAAAGAAACCTTTACTGAAGCCTGGTTACAATATGCCTGAATACACCTTGACACGCCTCACAGCCTCTGGCACAATGTAATTTGGAGTGACGAGACCAAAATGGAGCTTTTATAATAAGCGCTATGTTTGGAGAGGGGTCAACAAGGCCTATAGTGAACAGAATACCATCCCCAATGTGAAGCATAGTGGTGGCTCACTGATATTTTGGGGGTGTGTGAGCTCTAAAGGCACAGGGATTCTTGTGAAAATTGATGGCAAGATGAATGCAGCATGTTATCAGAAAATACTGGCAGACAATTTGCATTCTTCTGCACGAAAGCTGCGCATGGGACCCTCTTGGATTTTCCAGTACGACAATGACCCTAAGCACAAGGCCAAGTTGACCCTCCAGTGGTTACAACAGAAAAAGGTGAAGGTTCTGCAGTGGCCATCACAGTCTCCTGACCTAAATATCAACAAGCCACTCTGAGGAGATCTCAAATGTGCGGTTCATGCAAGACGACCAAAGACTTTGCATGACCTGGAGGCATTTTGCCAAGACGACTGGGCAGCTATACCACCTGCAAGAATTCGGGGCCTCATAGACAACTATTACAAAAGACTGCACACTGTTATTGATGCTAAAGGGGGCAATACCCAGTATTAAGGACTAAGGATATGCAGACTTTTGAACAGGGGTCAGTTCATTTTTTTCTTTGTTGCCATATTTTGCTTTATGATTGTGCCATTCTGTTATGACCTACAGTTGGATGTGAATCCCATAAGAAATAAAAGACGTGTTTTGCCTGCTCACTCATGTTCTCTTTACAAATGGTACATATATTATCAATTCTCCATGGGCATTCAAACTTTTGAGCACAACTGTAAATCTGGTGGGATATTCATCTGTGTCCATGTGTGGTATAACATAGTCTAGCTACGTGACTCAATTATTGTTTGTTATTGTTTGCTCTTCAGGAAGGTTCTGCAAAAGTTTTTCATTTAAAAGAACATGCAGTGTTTGCCCCATCTCATTTTCTGCATTGTTGCACATTTTTATCATTGAATTTTGTCAAATCTTTTTGTAAGTTGTAGTAATAATGGGAGAAAAAGAAGTCTCTTTTTCTCCCAATAGAATCATGGCCACAGAATCATGGCCAGACCAAGAATCATGGCCACAGACCCAGAATGATGGCCACACATTGGATTTGGTTTTTACTCTTGGTCTTACCCTGAATAATCTTGTAAAGGAAGACTTTTGTGTCTGATCATCTTAGTATTGTTTTTAATGTCCTGCTTAGTGTTTTCCCCAAAAAGGAAAATCATAATATTCGCGCTTGCATCATTAATTCACAGACAACTTCAAAGTTTTCAGCTAATTTTCCTAGTCATAATGAAAAGCTGTAGGCCACTGATGTATCACTAAATAGATTCAATAAACTAAGTCAAAGCACTCTTGATGAAATTGCTCCTTTTAGATCTAGGTTAAGGCCTGAATCTAAACTTTACCCTTGGTTAGATGAGACCATACGAAATCTTAAGACATGCAGAAAAGCAGAATGAAAATGACTAAACTACATGTCCATTACATCTATATGAAGGAGCTGCTATTATCTTAAAATAAGGCAATTAAGGATGAGAAGGCTAGGTATTTTCTGGCCTAATTGCAGCAAACTGTCACAACCCAAAGTTCTTATGTAGAACTATTGACCACGTTGTTAATCCAGCACCAGTCGGGGCTATGGCCTCAACTGCTGCAGACTGTGAAAAGTTCTTAACCTTTTTTAATCAGAAAATTTATAATATTAGATCTATTATAAATTATAATTATACTGTGCCCCGTACTGAAGTTCCTTACCCCTGTCTTAACTTATTTAACTCCACCCAGACTGCTTAAAGAAATTATTGGAATAGTAGGCCCTGAACTATTCTTGATTATAAACAGTTCTCTCTGCACAAGTTGTGTCCCTGACTACTTTAAATCAGCAAGTGTTCAGCCTCTTCTTAACCTCCTGAGACCCTGTGTCCACATATGAGGACACTGTTTTAGGCTTCCTGCACCATGTACTTCATTCTGCTTAACTTAAACCTATTGTCCTTATTAGAGGACAGTTGTCTGTGCCATGCTCTGATATTATACTTATCAGGTCCTACTAATCCCAAATAGCTAAGAGAAATTAAAAATGCATACATAATCAAAGCTCAGGTCTTAGGAGGTAAAAATAACTAATCTTGACACCACTGGTCACCAATGTTCAAATTTTATTCTTACTGGATCTTAGTGCAGCTTTCAACACTATTAGTTTTAGTTTTTACGTGACGTCACAACGTAGTTTTAACGTGACGTCACAACATATGGGAACGCCCACTTGGCAGGCAAAACAAACTCTCCTTCCATTGCCCTCCATTGACAACTCCACAACTTTTACTAGTTATACTTCAAAATGACAGATATTTGTGGTTTCATTGGATGCGCTAACCGCATATATATTTTATTTTGCAATCATATTTACATTAAATCATTGTAAGGAATGACATGGTCTGTTTTCGTCTGCACCGATGCAACCAACTCCAATGGCCTAGCTAACGTTAGTGAGGCTAGCTAAACCTCTCTTGTTAAACATATTGCGTTAGCTAAGTTAATAACAAAGTTAATACAGGAGTAAACCGCACCAATCAAACCTTCTCCACAGCAACCCAGGCTGTCAATGGTGGGTCATTTGAACAGTAGGAATGGTTTACCTGACGTTGGGAAAACATTTATATTATTATCGATACATTTGTTTCTGTTTTATACTGGCTGCACTACGCTACACCGACCACCCATAGAACCAACAGTAATTTTGGTAAATTAGCACTAAACTTCGCTTTGACAATGAAGAATTTCTTCTCCTTCACCTCACAAACAATTGCATTATTGACCCACCATGATCGAATGTACAGATAGCTGTCTGTACGCTTTCATTTTGGTAGCAGTGTAAGGGGATGGATTCTCCACAAGGTATAACTATGTACACATCCTCTAAGTTCAGCTCAGACAGGGATTTCACAGTTTTTAACGATGTAAATAACACAGCGGGTGCTGTATATGGGTCACAAGTGCCTACTTTAAGTCTTGCAGTGTGTTTGCATACCTTGGTTTTTCATGTTTGTGAGGTTATCTAAACACTCACCGTCTGTAGAAGTAGAAAATTTGACCAGCTTGTGGACTAGCTCCATAAAATTTCCAGTGTTAGCCACGATGTTTCAACAATGTTTTGCTCGCCAGGCTGTCAGAGCAACCACGTGACTGAAAACTATGAATAGACCATAACATTTTAATTGTCAGACTTAGAAATTGGGTTGGGATCTCAGGGATTGCACTAGATTGGTTCAAGTCGTATCTGTCAAATAGAGTATTTGTAGTGTCCATTAACAATTGTCTTCCTCTGTGCCTGTCATATGTGGTATTCCACAGGGTTCCATATTGGGGCCAATTCTGTTTTCTCTGTATATGCTTCCATTATGTAGTATAATTTGTTTCTTTGACATTTGTGGTGGTGGGAACATCATGCTATGGGGTTGCTTCTCAGCAGCACAGACTGGAGGACTGGAGAGGATTGTGAAGATGAATGGAGCAAAATACAGAGGTCCTTGAAAAAAACCTGATACTGGCGCACATGACCTCAGCCTACCGCCCAATGCACACATCCTTGAGTGGATTTGAAACCTATTGAACTTTTTTCAGGAAACCTGAATATTCGCAATTCACTGAATTCTGACCAATCTGACAGATCTTGAGAGGATCTGCATGGAAGAATTGGAAAACCTGCCCAAATCTAGGTGTACAAAGCTGGTGAAGGCATACCCTATAAGACTCGAAGCTGTGATTGTTGCTAATGCACTTCTACAAAGGACTGAAGAAAAGGGTCCAAATACTTAAGTACATGAGATATTACATTTTTTTTTAATCAATGAACTGGCACTAATGTCTAAAAACGGGTTTCACATTGTCGTTATGGGGTATTGTGTATTTTGATGGCAGCATTTTTTTTAAATCAATTACAAGTTGTCAATAACACAACAAAATCTGGAGAAAGCGAAGGTGTCTGAAAACTTTCTGTAGTCACTATTTGAAAATTACTGTTTGCACAAAGTCGTTCCGAATATAAGTGCCTGCTAAATTAATTAAATAAAAATGTAAATGATGAAATAGGCATCACCAACATGTTTCCATTCAAGTGTGGAGTGTAGGTGTGCACCAATAGCGAATGGCGAATCTGAAACCCAAAATAAGTACTGGCCATTAAAGAACTGCAACTTTATTAAGTTTGGATAACAACAGTTTTATCTCACAGAGGTACAAGGATTTACTTGTATTATGCAATTCACAATGTTATGGACCTACTATGGCATGCTTCCGTTCAGGTAAAAACACTGCTTATCTCAAAGGTAATAAGCTGCAATACACATATCTACTGGAGGTGAGGGAAGAACTCTTTAGACATCCACGACAAAGGCAACAATGGATAGCCTAAATAATCCTAACGGTAAACAAACTAGAACGAAAAAATATTGCTGACAATGAACAGAAAATGATTTACAGTATCTTTGAACAAGTAAAAAGAAAAAAGTATTACAAAAGAAAATCAGTTCTCCCCCTCAGGTTTTGTTTCCTTGGCCTTTCGTACTTCCTCGAGCTTCTTATCCTACAATGAAAGAAAAAAAAACACATTAAGCTGATTTCTCAGCAGGCAAGTTGAACAACGTGCATGGAATTTTGATGCAACACATACTTCCCATTTACAGAAATGTATTAATGAAATGTTTAATTCTCTCTAATTGAAGATTTGAAAAAAATCCTTCAAGATGAAAACGAAAAAGGGCAAACCTTCTCCTTAAATTTTTCATTAAGCGCTGCCATTCGTGCCGTGCGGTTCTCTTTGTTGGCTTCCATCTTCTGATTGAGCTTCTCTTCTGCTGTCTTGCTGAAGTTGTTGTTCTCCTCCATAGCTTTCTTTTGGACCTCTTTCTCATGCTCTCTCTTCTCAGCTAAATGCTTCAGCACCTCTGCCTCATGACTCTAAACAAATTAGAATATTAAAGTTACATAGTATGTTAGTGGTAACCATAAATTAGCAATAAAAAAATACATCTAGATTGTAACTTTACAGCTCATTGCTTAACTTAGAGAAAGTGTTCAGAACAGATGTTGATTCTAAAAAGCACACTGAAATACAAGATGTACTTCAAAAATTGACTTCATGATAGGTCAAATCAACTCCTACTCTGATTTCAGATTTGAAAATCAGAGAAGTAGAGGAAGATTACATAGGCACTAAGTTTTCATCTAGCTTGTTGGGAAATTGGTCAAAACAGCAGCAGTTTTAAAAAGTATGAAAGATGATCAATTTTGCAGTTACACAACTGTACAGTTAGGTAGAATATAATTTTTTTTTTTTAAGATTTGTGCATTCATCTTATGACAGCTAGATGGGAGATTCATAACATGTTGAAAGCCTGGGAGTGATTTACCGACTGGATCATTAAAATGTTTAAGAAATCCCTTAAAAGTGAATGGACGACAAAATTGACAAATAGCTCAAAGGTTCATACTTTTTAATGTATAGAAAAACAGTGACAAAATTTAAGTAAAGCGGATGTGGCTCAATTCTCTTATATATATGTGAACATCTAACTGAGTACTGTACCTTGCGTCTCTCCTCTGCGGCTTCCAGTTTCTTCTGGATCTCTTCAAGTGACATCTCCTTCTTCTCTTTTGGTGGAGGTAGAGGGATTTCCCCCTTGGTGTCAGGGGCCAGGATCACCTCAAATGCTTGACCTGAAGCACGCTTGTCCAACTCCTTGACAAGGATGTCTAAAAATAGAGTAGATAAATGTTGACAGAGGTAGGTATTAAACCGATAATATAATTTGGAAAACATTCAACAGAGTTCTGGTTCTTATTAAGCTGCTGGATAACCGAAATCCTTACGCACCAGAAGGACCGCACTCTCTGGCTTTCTACCTCGATTAAGTCCCCAGGTACCCAAGCCGCAACATGGAAAGGCAACCATATTCGATTACTAACCCCTTAAACCTGGCTGGTGCTGGCCAATTGCCCTGCCGTCCCTGGGACCCCTGGGCTAGTCATCGAGCAGGATTCAAGTCCTTGTCGCGTAATTACGCAGCTAAATGCTAGACAGTGACTTTACCACTGTGGAATTCAGGGGCACACGTTTCCTTCTTTCGAATTATGGTAGGGGAGAGGACATTAGGTCTGTAGCTGGATGTGACGAATGGATCATTACCATAAAAATTTAAACTCAATTTCATATATTGTTTTTTAGTAATAACTATTAGAAAAAAATATAAAATTCAAAATGTACAATGCAGCCAATACTTCTCTGTTGACATACAGCAGTACAAGCTATCACACAGTCTCAGTGATTGCCAACTTTGGGGATCCCTTCGATCTCCAAAGTTAAATAGGCTTTTAGTTGTTCTCCACCCCATATTTGGAATTTCCCAAGATCCTTCAAAATGTAAATTAATTGGTGGCTTCTAGACAGGGGTGCCCAGCAGGCTGATTGCGATCTACTAGTTGTTTGCAGTACACAACTGAGTTGTTTACCTAAAGTATAAGCAAATTCTTGTGTTCCAACGCAACCTGTCATAAATAAGTATCACAAGTTCCATGCTACTATCTAATGAATGCAATACAGACATTATCGACTTGTTTAGCCATTATTGACATACAAAGCCAAACCTAACACTGTTGAGAATTAAGGGCGTGCTTATGTCTTTCACTTGTTCTGTAGCAAGTTAAATGATAATAGATTTGTGTGTTGACAGTAACAATTAAAATTTTGACCCCAAGATCTTCTAAAAACAGCAAACAAGGCTTACCTAGCAGGAGTATTATCACTAAGTATTGAATGACTATGTATTATTCTTTTTAATTTCAGTAGACTTTGCCATGAAATGAGCACAAGTAAAGTATAAAGAATCATAATAGGCATTTCTGTCTCACTGGATGCAATTAAAATGCCAGAAGCACAACTATATTTAATAATTACAAACAAAACATATCACAATATGTTAGTGTTTTCTTTTTATGATTGTTTATTTGCTATTTGTGATTGTGTTTTGCGCATTATGTATTGTGTACTAGATTTGTATATACAGCTTGGTCCGGAAATAATTGGACACTGACACAGGTTTTGTTATTTTGTCAGTTTAACAACATATATTGAAGATACAGATGAATAATGAATAAGGTCTTAAAGTGCAGTCTCTCCGCTTTAATTTGAGGGTATTCACATCCAAATTGGAGGAAGGGTTTAGGAATTACTCCTCTTTTCATATGTACTATGACTAAGTATTGGACAGCTTGAACAGCTCTTTTTCAAGGGACCAAAAGTAAGTGCACAATTGACTCAAAAGCTGTTTCATGGACAGGTGTGGGCTATTCCTTTGTTATTTCTTCATCAATTAAGCAGGTAAAAGGTCTGAAGTTGAATTCAGGTGTGTTATTCACATTTGGAAGCTGTTGCTGTGAACCCACAACATGCCGTCAAAGAAGTGCAACACAAAAAAGCCTGGACATCCACAGGAGACAACAGTGGTGGATGATCGTAGAGGGTTCACCACAAGGTGCAAACCATTCATAAGCCACAAAAATAAAAGGCCAGATTGCACTTTGCCAAAAAACATCTAAAAAACTCAGCCCAGTTCTGGAACAGCATTCTTTGGACAGTTGAAACTAAGATCTACCTGTACCAGAATGATGGGAAGAAAAAAGTATGGAGAAGGCTTGGAACAGCTCATGATCCGAAGCATACCACATCATTTGTAAACCACGGTGGAGCTGGTGTAATGGCATGGCCATGCATGGCTTTCAGTGGCACTGGGTCACTAGTGTTTATTGATGATGTGACAGAAGACAGTAGCAGCCGGTTGAATTCTGAAGTGTATAGGGATATATTGTCATCTCAGATTTAGCCAAATTCAGGGAAGTTCATTGGACGGCGCTTCACTTTACAGATGGACAATGACCCAAATCATACTGCGAAAGACACCCAGGAGTTTTTTAAGGCAAAGAAATTGAATATATTAAGCATTAAAAATGAACATTTTATTTATGATCGTGTCAATTTGTCCAATTATATTTGAGCCCCTGAAATAAGGGGACTGTGTATGAAAATGGTTGCAATTCCTAAACCTTTCATACGATATTTTTGTTCAACCCCTTGTATTATTGCTAAAATTCTGCACTTCAATTGCATCTCAGTTGTTTCATTTAAAATTTTTGTGGTGGTGTACAGAGACAAAATTATGAAACTTATTCCCTACCCTGGCAGATGAGCCGTTCTGGTACAGGTTGATCTTAGTTTCATCTGTTCAAAGAAAGCTTTTCCAGAACTGGGCTGGATTTTTTAGATGTTTTTTGTCAATGTCTAGTCTGGAATTTCTATCTATCAGGCCTATGAATGGTTTGCACCTTGTGGTGACCCTTCTGTATTTGCTCTTGTGAAGTCTTCTCTTTATGGTAGACTTGGATAATGATATGCCTACCTCCTGGAGAGTATTCTTCACTTGGCTGGATGTTGTGAAGGGGGTTTACCATGGAATGGATCATACGATCACCAACCACTGTTGTCTTCTGTGGACGTCCAGGCCTTTTTGTGTTGCAGAGCTCACCAGTGTGTTCTTTTTTTCTCAGAATGAACCAAACTGTTGATTTGGCTACTCATAATGTTCCTGCTATCTCTTGGATGGATTTTTTTTTGCAGCCTAAGGATGGTCTGTTTCACTTGCATTGAGAGCTCCTTTGATTGCATGTTCTGGGTTCACAGCAACAGCTTCCAAATGCCAATGCCACACCTGGAATCAACTCCAGACCTTTTACCTGCTTAATTGATGAAGGCATAACGAAGGAATGGCCCACAACTGTCCATGAAACCGCTTTTGAGAGATTGTCCAATTACTTTTGGTCCCTTGAAAAAGAGGGGGCTACATATTAAAGAGCTGTAATTCCTAAACCCTTCCTCCAATTTGGATGTGAATAGCCTCAAATTAAAGCTTGGAAACTGCACTTTAAGCCCAGATTATTAAACTGTAACCTGAATTTTTTTTTGGAAACAGAGAAAATAAGTGTCTCTTTTGGTAAACAGACACTGACACGAAATACTTGTGTCAGTGTCCAATTATTTCCGGTCCTAACTGTATCAATCTATTATAAAAATGGTGTAAAATCAATTTCTTCATTGAGCCCAGGAGGGTCAGTAGCTTTTGTATCTAAAACATCTCTCTTTGTAGGAGGCATTTAAGACGGTCTCCTCCCCTCTTACTGATGATGATTTCCACAATTACCATAATTTTGAGAGATTCTGGATCTTTGTGTCTTGTTTTATGTTAATGTACAGCCATAGTGTAGTTTTCATTGTCTGTTCTAATGGCATGTTCTATGTATTTGCTGATATATGTTTTTTGATCAACCTCTTTGTCATGATATGCATTGCCTAAAGAAGATTACTTTTTACACTCACAATCATTTTACTGTCCATTGAATTCAAGATCCTTACTTAGGAGCTACGTATGTTTACTCCATCTGAGATCAATATGTACTAATATATTACGCAATAGTTTATTTCCGCATAGTTATTTATTGGCGTCAGTACGCTCCATTATTTGTGTTTCTAGCAGTACCTCTTCCTTCTAAACTGTTGATTGGGTTATGCTGTCCACTCCCCCCTTTTCTGTTTTGATTTAAGTCACATGTACACAATGTCTGTTTTGTGCACCCAGAAGAAAGCATGTGAGCCACAACGCGTTGGTGCTTTTTATTGCCATAATATTCTAATAACGTTTTTTTTTTAATCATAATCGGAGAATTTATTGAAATTACACTGATAAAATATCCTGATAAAATGATTATGATCTTATTCATAAGACTTGAAAACAAATCTTGCATTTTCTACAACTGGATACATTGTCTACGGCCTTGCCTTTATCATTTGGCCTGAAACTGAAGATCTGCCAAACAAGCGAGGAATACAGCTCCGGAAAAAATTAAGAGACCACTGCACCTTTTTCTTTCCTTTCCAAAAAAGTTGAAAAGGAAAGTTTTGAGTGAGGAACAGAAGCGTTCAATTTGCAGTGGTCTCTTAATTTTAACCCTTCTGTTCCTCACTCCAAACCTTCCTTTTTGACTTTTTTGGAAAGGAAAGAAAAAGGTGCTCTTAATTTTTTCCGGAGCAAATCAGTCATTAATGTCAACCAAGTCAATGGTGAATACTGTCACCATGTAGCATAATTTCTGCATCGCCTCTTCTTCCCTTTTTCTAATGCATTATTTCACACTCATTCACACAAAAAAAGACACAAAATACAGTCAGACAAACACAATACTATGTACAGTGGATATAAAAAGTCTACACACCCCTGTTAAAATGCCAGGTTCTTGTGATGTAAAAGAATGAGACAAAGATAAATCATGTCAGAACTTTTTCCACCTTTGATGTGACCTATAACGTGAACAATTCAATTGAAAAACAAACTGAAATCTTTGAGGGGGAAAAACAAAAAACTCGCAATAACCTGGTTGCATAAGTGTGCACACCCTTAAACTAATACTTTGTTGAAGCACCTTTTGATTTTATTACAGCACTGTCTTTTTGGGTAGGAGTCTATTAGCATGGCACATCTTGACGTGGCAATATTTGCCCACTCTTCTTTGCAAAAGCACGCTAAATCTGTCAGATTGCGAGGACATCTCCTGTGCACAGCCCTCTTCATATCACCCCACAGATGGTCAATCGGATTCAGGTCTAGGCTCTGGCTGGGCCATTCCAAAACCTTAATCTTCTTCTGGTGAAGCCATGCTTTTGTGGATTTGGATGTGTGCTTTGGGTCGTTGTCTTGCTGAAAGGTGAACTTCATCTTCATCTTTCTAACGGACGCCTGAAGGTTTTGTGCCAAAATTGCCTGGTATTTGGAACTGTTCATAATTCCCTCCAACCTGACTAGGGCCCTGGTTCCAGCTGAAGAAAAACAGCCCCAAAGCATGATGCTGCCACCACCATGCTTCACTGTGGTTATGGTGTTCTTTGGGTGATGTGCAGTGTTGTTTTTGCGCCAAACATACCTTTTGGAATTATGGCCAAAAAGTTCAACCTTGGTTTCATCAGACCATAACACATTTTCCCACGTGCTTTTGGGAGACTTGATGTTTGTTTTTGCAAACTTCAGCCAGGCTTGGATGTTTTTCTTTGTAAGAAACGGCTTCCGTCTTGCCACCCTACCCCATAGCCCATCCATATGAAGAATACGGGAGATTGTTGTCACATGTAGCACACAGCCAGTACTCGCCAGAAATTCCTGCAGTTCCTTTAATGTTGCTGTAGGCCTCTTGGAAGCCTCCCTGACCAGTTTTCTTCTCGTCTTTTCATCAATTTTGGAGGGACATCCAGTTCTTGGTAATGTCTCTGTTGTGCCATATTTTCTCCACTTAAGAATCACTGTCTTCACTGTGTTCCATGGTATATCTAATGCTTTGGAAATTCTTTTGTACCCTTCTCCTGACTGATATCTTTCAACAATGAGATCCCTCTGATGCTTTGGAAGCTCTCTGTGGACCATGGCTTTTGCTCTGAGATTCAACTAAGAAAATGTCAGGAAAATCCTACTAGAACAGCTGAACTTTATTTGTGATTAATCAGAGTCACTTTAAATGATGGCAGGCGTGTTATGACTTCTATTTAACATGAGTATGAATGTGATTGGTTAATTCTGAACACAGCCACATCCCCAGTTATAATAGGGTGTGCACACTTATGCAACCAGGTTATTGTAAGGTTTTTATTTTTCATTTTTCCCCCTCGAAGATTTCAGTTTGTTTTTCAATTGAATTGTTCACATTATAGGTCACATTAAAAGTGGAAAAAGTTCTGACATGATTTATCTTTGTCTCATTCTTTTACATCAAAAAAACCTGGCATTTTAACAGGGGTGTGTAGACTTTTTATATCCACTGTAAGTGGTGCGTCGTCCCTTGCTTTTATATCTGGGAGATGTGAGGGCAATTCCCCATAATCTAATCATTTTTTTGGTGGCCAGAATTCTAACAATTTAAACTGTTAGGCTCTCAGAGACACATCAGTAGTTGTTTTATATACTAGTCCATACACTTGGTGCCATGGAATTGGAATATCAAAAAGATGTTCCCAAATGTTTTGAATACTGTAGGGTGCCGCAGTCAGACCTTTTGTAGCAAGATGGAAGAGATACATTTTACAGTTTATGTTAGTCCGGTTTAACCATGCATGATCTTTAATTGATGGGCGACCAGGAGATTCATTGCTTTGTAGAGTTTTAATTTTCTTTCTCCATTTATCTGGTATGGCTGCAATGAGTTGATTATACCTCTGAAGTGAGCATGTTTCACCACATGCTTGTTTGAGTTGCTCATGAGTGATAAGTTTCCCGTCTTTGTTCGTGATGTCTTTAAGAAACAAGATACCCTTCTTGTACATATTTTCAATGAAAATTATTTCATGTTCAATTAATATATTTGAGTTTAGCCATATATTTTGGTGTAAGATTTGTTCAAGCTGTTCAGGAGGATGGAATTGGAATTGTAACCAGCTTTGTATAGATTCTTTCATAAAGGTCGATATTTCAAATAATGTACCATTAGTTTAAAATGGCACACTTTAATCTGCAGCATGGCAAAGAGCCCGTCTTTAAACATGGGATGGGCCTGTCTTAATAGTCTACTTGAGAACCAGTTTGAATTCAGATATAGTTTTGTTATAATTGAAGCTTTAAGTGACTGATTCAAAACTCTGATATTTATTAGTTTGACCCCACCCATTTCATATTCATTATATAAATATTTTTGTTTTATTTTATCTGGCTTACCATTTTAGATAAAATCAAATATTATTTTTTCACAGGACTTAAAAACAGACTCTCCAGGCGTAGGGAGTGTCATGAATAAATGTGTGAACTGGGATAATACGAATGAGTTGACTAGAGTAACCTTGCCATAGATAGTTAGAAGCATTCCTGTCCAAGGTATTAATATGCGATCGACCTTGGTAATTTTCCTGTCAAAGTTACTAGAAACAAGATTTTCAATATTTTTGGAAATATGTATACCAAGGACATCCATGTCCCCATCGGACCATTTGATTGGAAGTTCACATGAAAGTGTAAAAGGAGCATCCTTTAATGATCCAATGCGTAATATGGTGCACTTTTCATAGTTGGGTTTTAATCCAGATAGATTTGAAAAATGGTCTAGATCTTTAAAGTGGCAGGAAGCGAGGAATATTTAGCATAAAGCAGTATATTAAGACAGTCAGTGAAAGGGTCAGAAAGTAGCCTAAAGAGAAAACAGATGTCCTAAATAGTTTACATATGAATTAGGCTAACAAATAATAATTCATAAGGCTACTTAACAGCTTTTGAAAGCTACTCTACTTAATAGCTTTTAGAAGTTAATGTATGATTTATTATTTTATTTATAGGAACAAGAGAATCCAATGTCCAAGATAGCCAAATCATTGTATAATGCAAGAATAGACAAATAAATCCTACACCTGCTTAATTATTAGTTTCAGATATGTGTTACATAAAGAGTATGCTATATAATTTCAGAGTTTAAGACATTTATACTGTTTGCTGCTTTTTAAGAAGTGAGGTAATGTGAGGTAATAATACATTTCATTATTCCCACAAATGTAAGTCTCCTTGCGAGCAGCACATTCGACCCGTCGATGGATTTAAAAACAAATCGATCATGTTTGGAAAGGTTGTTTCCGATGATGTGTAAATCCAGACATTGTCCAGCCCTAGTTCACAATCCCAATTAAGTTTTCATTTTTATATATTCACATTCTTAAAAGGTTCTGATCCTCATTCCAGTTCTGCTCCTTGTTCTACCATTTTTTTTATCCTAACACTTATCCTAACCTATAGACCAACAACTTAATGGAGCAGCAGACAAGTTAATTTAGACTTTCATTCTGGGTTAATAAGCAGCCTGCAAATGTGCAATATATTATGACAATAGTGTAATAAAGGCCGGACAACACACTTACCTCCAGAGGTAGCCATTTTAGCAGAGTACTGAGGGTCGTTATACCTGGGAAAGAAAATACAGACAGAGCCACTGGGTTAAAAATAATGCATGTATTTCAAAACTTCACCCCATGCACTAATCAGTGAAAGGACAAAAACACAAAAATGCTGATTGATACAGACAAATACCAAGTCTGACAGTGGAGACATATGCGCCTAGTGAAATGTAATTGAGTATGAAGTCTGGTGTTTGTAAGATGACTCAGATACAGATCACTGGTTTTGATGGTAAACTTTAGACATGAAAACTATTTATGCGGATTTGAAACAAAGGATGAGACATAGATTTTACACTAATCTAATTGCATCTTTTCAAAATGAAAGCTAGAAAAATGTGAACATGTATAATTTCAATGGAGATGAAAAGGGCGTGGACATGAAGTCATTGCCATCTTTGTTTATAATAGACAAATACTGGAGCATAAATTATGTTTTTAAAAAATGATCTACTTCGCCATTGTTACAGTTATATCATGTGAGCAGCGTATTACCCCCAGGATAAATTATTCCACAAAAAACTAATTATGGGGAGCGCCATAGTGAATACAGATCAAAGAACAACATGTAGGCTACTCAGACAGGTTCGGTCAGTTAACGGTGAGAAAAATAATGTAATATACATTCGTTGCAATCAATCAATTCCAAGTTTAATTTGGATGTCAACGTCAAGATTAGCTCCAAAACAAGACGACAATAACAAAGACAAAAATCAAACTACCGATAGCCATCGCCCCATTTTGACTTGATGGGGAAAATTTATTTAATAGAAAACGACAAACACAGATAACAGCTACAGTAGCTTTATAAACAATTAAGACGTATGACTTTCATTGCGAAAGTCACACATTAACATAGACAAATACCATCGATACTGACATCCAGCTCTACCCACCTGCCGAAGAACGAATTACAAAGCTGGTGCTGAGACAACAATGGACTTGGCTGTACTGTCAGGTCCGTATGGCAGACAATCAGACAATGTCATATAATAATGAAAATAATATTACTTGGCGAAACAAAATCTCTCTTTACATGTAAAGCAGACCTTTTATCCTTATAGTAGTGTAGAAAGTCAATGTTAAATCGTCGATAGACGACAAAGAATTTGCGCAACAGCGCACTGCGTGGTAGAGTGCTCACACCCAACCAGTCTTCTCCATCACCAACTCAGACAGAAATATGCGCTGGGCGGAAAAATCCGAGCCAAAAAATTGGATGAATATTAAATTGTGTAATAGCGATAAACGTGACAGAAAACCTGGATATATATATACACGTAATATATGTATTTATTTATTTTTAAAAATAAATCAGTGAGCTACACCACTATTAGCCTAGCTAATTAGCTAAGGTACCAACGCAACGACTTTTCCAGCTAGACTAACGTAAAGATAACGTTTAATACCAACACCCGGATAGCTAGCTATATTTTACTATTGTAGGTAATTAACATAATGTAACGTTAACTTCAGCAATAACGTCCCAATAATGTTAATTATCATCATCTTTTAAATTTCGTATCTAAATGAGACTCAGCGTGTAATGGCTGCAATCAATACATCTACTGTTAAATGCATTTTTTTTAATCTTACGTTACCTTCAAGTGCTTACAATGTAACGTTACCCTCCGCACTTCAGATCGCTACCTCTTCTTCACATGGACTGCCAACCACTGCACTGTTCCCCCAACAAACAAAAAAACACCAAGCAGCTGTCAGCTCGTCACATCTCTTTCCCTACTCTTATTGGTCCTAATAGTCCAATGAAAAATGTCGATGTTCTCAGCTGGATTCAAAACAAAAGCCCCAGACAGCCGCTTTCATACCATAGAGATGGTTAGATTACTTTAATGAGAGAAAAACCCGTACTAAAGCGGACAGCGTAATTCGCCATTTTAAAGTAGTCATCTGTATAGTTCTTACTTCATTAATTGATCCCTCCTAATCAAGCTATTGATAATATGGATCAATCATGTTATCAAATAGTATCAATAAATTAAATCTACAGAAATTGTATTATGGCGCGTTTTCACACAATATATTCTCTTTCCATCTCTAAGAAGGGATAGGGTAGCTGAATGGTATCACATCAAACAAAAATCACTGTTTATAACCCTGAATCGGTTTGTTTTAACAAAATCCTGAGTCTGGGTCATAGCCCGCATTCATTTGCTATTTTGGAACTAGTAAAAGCTGTCATTTCCTCTTGGTAACTGGTTCTAACAAATCATGCGGCTTAAACAACCAATAAGCAAGTTGAACATTAAAGTGTCCTAGTTTCAACTTTCAACTGGCACTTTAAATCAGAACCAAATTCGGGATGACCCACGCTGAGTATAAGACTATAACTCATTACAACATTCCTCAAATTATGATACAGATGAAAATAAATAAATAATAATGACGACCATAAATAACAATCAGATAATGACATGGTTTTGTGGCAAGTTGATGCCACTCAGAGCAACATACCAGAAGCCACATACACAAGGCACAGACAACACAGGGCAAGCTTAATCTCCCTGCCTGTCACATTACACTATGATCAGAACTGACTGCTACATTTTGATGCTATATCCAAACAAATAAGGCACAAGGGGTTTGTTATAGTTTGAAGGATAGTTAAATTACTTAGTTTGATGTCAAAAGTATTAATGGAATTAGTGTCAACTGGCTGGAATATTTCTCTCAAGATAAATGCAGTCTGCATCTCATACAATTGTAAACAACAATAGCCAAGGACCTGTGATAATTGTAGTTATTTACATGAACAGTTTACTGCTAGGGTATGGCAAAGTTGCCAGCATGCAGGGAGCATGTTGGTTGGAAATTACAGAAGTTTTAGACATTTATTACAGTATCTTCCTTCTCAGAATTAAAACTGGTCATTTCAAATTGAAATCATGACATCCCCCCCTCTATTGCTGCTCTCCATATCATCATGATTGACAACTCCAATAATAATACATTTCAATGGAGACTTTTGGTGGGAGCGCACACAGCAGACAGGGTCAAAGCAGACTAGTCTATTCTGCCAGCTCTCGTCCCTTTCCCTCAACAAACCCTATAAACCCTTTGTAGCATGCACTTCAACTGCATCTTGGTTGTTTCATTTCAAATTCATTGCGTTGGCATACAATGCCAAAATTATGAAAATTGAGTCCAAATACTTCCGGACCTAATAGTAAATCACAAACTGCACATGTACAAATAGTATCTCTCTATATATCCTCTTTTATTTCTATCGCTGTAATACAGGGCTCAGCAGAAAAATAGACCTTGGTCTTTTCCTTGATATCCTTATGATTTCCTTGTATGAATAAAGGTTATATACAACCCTGTTTCCAAAAATGTTGGGACGTTGTGTAAAATGTAAAGAAAAACAAAATGCAATGATGTCTTTGTGTCTTTGTGTCTTTGTGTCTTGAAAAATATAGGCCCAATTTGAATTTGATGCCAGCAACACCTTTCAAAAAAGCTAGGACAGGGGCCACAAAAGACTGGAAATGTGTAATGCAAAAAAAAAACCTGGTTAGGGTTAGGGCTGATTTTAAGGTTTTATTGTTAACCTATAAATCAATACATGGACTTGCTCCTACTTACCTCGCTGAAATGATCCAGCCATACATACCTACACGCAACCTTAGATCGCAAGATGCAGGCCTTTTAATTGTACCTAGAATTTCTAAACAAACAGCCGGAGGCAGGGCCTTCTCTCATAGAGCTCCACTACTGTGGAATGATTTGCCAATTAAGGTTAGGAATGCAAACTCAGTGCAAACCTTCAAGTGTCTACTAAAGACTCATCTCTACAGCATGGTCTATGATTAAGTGTAGTCTGGCCCAGGGACGTGAAGGTGACCAGAAAGGCTGATACTGTCCACCCTTGCTGTCTTGCCAGGTGGGCTCTCATCACCTCTGGGATGCCCTCCCTCCAGTGCCATTCGGGAGCGGAGTCACTGGCTTGTTGTTGTCTCTCTGTTGCGCACTTGTGCAATTGGGCTGTACTCTGCTGGCAATACTCGGCCCTCATTCAGGGTGGTTGCGGTTGGTGGGGGTCCCTTTGGTTGATGCTTGGCAATGTGGGAGGATTGATTTCCTGCCTGTTGGGCCCTGTCTGGGGCCTACCCCGGATAGGGCCACAGTGTCACTGGACTCCCCTGTCTCAGCCCCAAGGTCTTACGCTGCTATATTATTGTGCTGGGGGAGTACGGTCAGTTCCCCTTCTCCACTATAAATCCTTGTAGATCTAAGGAATCCCTTTTCTAAATTTTCCCTGTCTCCTGCCGTTTTAAACTTTGGAGGACATGAGGTCTTGGCCCACACCTGAGGAGTACCAGGCTTGAAAGACCCATTGCTGTCCCTGTCCAAAGTCCTCCTGGTTGTGTCGCTGATCAAGATGATACCTGATGATTTCAGCTGCCACTGTGCTGACTCCTCCCCACTCCCCCGTGTTGTCCCTGTCCTTGTCCATCTGGTCATGCTTCCGACTTGGACTAAGTTTAAATAGATTCTGGACTCAGCCCACATGCATTTATTAATTATTACAACTTGTACTCTTAATATGTTCACCCGGCACAGCCAGAAGAGGACTGGTCACCCCTCTGAGCCTGGGTCCTCTCTAGGTTTCTTCCTAAATTTCCGCCTTCTTAGGGAGTTTTTCCTAGCCACTGAAATTCAACACTACTGTTGTTTGCTCCTTGGGGTTTAAGGCCGGGTGTTTTGTAAAAGCACTCTGTGACAACTGCTGATGTTAAAAAGGGCTTTATAAATAAATTTGATTGATTGATAGTAGTAATGACACTTTCAGCTTCTGATTTATGACCCTGGTGGGCGGAGCTTCCAGTTTGATTTGACAGGTGGGCGGGACATCCGGTTTGGTAGGTGGGGCTTCCTGTGTGACGTATGGACTTCCTGTATGACGTGTGTTAGGGCAGGACTTCCGGAATGACGTATGCATGTCCGGTGACTTTGTAATTTATTATTGCATTGTTTTGTTCATGTTTGATGTTTTACAACGATTGATAAACACCTCAGACAAGTGTTATAACAGTAGCGAGATGTTTGATTTTTAACAAATGGGTCTTAGGGTTCCGGAATGATAAATTCCCAGGCAATTAGCGTTATATCAGTGGCAAGATGTTTGATGTTTAACAAAAGGGCGCCAGGGTTCAGCAATGCTAAATTCCCCAGCATTTTATGTTCCAATAAGTGGTACAACAGATGCCTTACAACCAGTGGGTGTTAACCTTTCATGTTTTATGAGGCGATAGGTGGTTGCTGTGGTCTGTGTATTCAAACTACGCAGACCCCGGTGATGGTCATTCAGCCTTGCCTGAGTAAACTTACGTACACAATATAAACCATGGCGGATTGTGCAGCGATCAACATTTGGGTGAAACGCAGTTGAAAGCTACCAGCTTAACCGCTGCTCAGCGAGTCAGCAAGAGATTACAAATGGACGGCAAAGACGCGATCAACATGCCAGCCCCGAAGAAACTGATGCAGAGCTTACCCCAAATTCATTAACTACACCAGGATATGTTGGCACGGGAGTGGAAGTTGGAAGACGGGCAGATCAGTGGATGAATTTTCAACCCTGAGATACTGGAGGTTGCATTTTATGAATTATCCAAAGGCCAAGAGATTAAGGCTGGTGTGACTGATCAAATGGTCTTTATGCCAGTTTATGGACCACCTTTCGAAAGGTGTTTTATTTGGGCCCAAAACAGGGCACACATAATACATTAGATGTACTGTTTGAGGTAACTGATGGAATGAAACAGTAGGACTCTGTTAGATTGGAAATATTTCCTGACAATGTCGGTGTGTTAGAGTGTGACTGCGACAGCGCACTGTTCGACTGACGTACACCCCCGAAGCCCGCCTTAAGCTAACACAGTCCTCAACACAGCATAAAAACTGACAGTCTGCCTGTGAGTATCAAGCAGCCGGTAGAGTTTACGAAACATGTCTCAAGAATACAACCAACCAGAGTTTGAAGAACCCAAGGCTGTGGACTGGCTGTGTAACGCCTTGGATGACAACGCTGAAACTTGCTATGGTACCGCGGACCCTGACAGCTCGACTCCACCGTTATACCCACCAAGAAACTACCATTG
The DNA here is from genome assembly GCA_016801175.1 of Esox masquinongy. Lineage (NCBI taxonomy): Eukaryota > Metazoa > Chordata > Actinopteri > Esociformes > Esocidae > Esox > Esox masquinongy. The sequence continues at coordinate 57,113 of JACXGI010000444.1, forward strand.
GCTTGACCGGCTTGGCGCTGAGCTAGGACCTCTTAATCTATCACACCTTTCAAATGCTGACAAGAGTTATCACAAAATGGACAAAAGCCTCGCACCACAGGTTTTACATATCATCAAAGCAACATTGGGTATGATCCTGGAAAACGTTGTTGCAGCTATTCTCCACAAACCATGCATCGGATGTGAAGTGGCCCACCCAAGCCAGAGAAGACATTAATGTCTGGACCCACCTGATTATTTTTTGAGACCCATTATGATGACATTGTGGAGACAGTTTTAACACCATGACTGAAACGTGCTGGTTAAGGCTTTGAATGCATCTGGTTTTCAAGCACCGCTGACCGAAGTTCACGTGGCAGCTAAGAATTTTCTGCACAAACTCAAGTGAGAATAGGGATGAATACATGGATAAATTCAATGAGGAAGCTGTATGCGATGCAATTGCGTCTTGGTGCGACGAAAGCAAAGAGACTGCTGTCTAAGGACAGGTAACTTCAGTTGTCGTGTTTACATGTATCTAAACAAATTCTACGCGGCTTTAACGATTAAACAGTTGATGCACACAGCTATCAAGAGTGGATCTGATGGTTGTAGACTTTTTAATAACCAAGACCATGTCAGTATAAAGTGTTTTAATAATCTGAACAAGCATATGGAAACAGATTGGGCGCAACTGTTGTCAAATGGTGTTGAAACAAATGCTCTAAACAACTTAATGTATAACTTCTAACATTTTATTTTTATATGCTGACAACAAAGACTTTAAAATTGGGCACCTGTTATGTGCATTTACGTATGTAACAGATGTTTGTATGATAAAAATGCTGAGTAATGAAGCTGTGGATGTAGATTGTATTTCTAAAATATTTACAGATTTCCTAATCAGTAGAAATCTGAATGTTTGTGTAACTTTTCTGAAATTCTTGGATGATGTGTAATTCCAAAGACTCAAGTAAAACGATGTTAAACATGTATTACTTCTCATTATTGACACAATGCTGTCATTGTCATTGAATATATACATGCTACACAGGCATGTAGCTATACATTTTCAAAGAGAGTTATAGTTCATGATAAGAATTCACAATTTGAGCTGGGTTTTATTGACATGTGTGTTTATAGTGTGGAAAACGATAACATGAAATTTATGCTAACATGCATAGATGTATTAAGCAAATACGCATGGATTTGTGTGCTAAGAAATAAAAGCACTATTGAGGTAAAGTGAGCATTTGAAGACATTAAAAGAAGAACACCACAAAAAGTCCAAATGAACAAGGGGGAGGAGTTTTTTAACACTAGAACCACCAGGTCTTTTTGACACCCAGTAACCGCCAGAGCCGAACGCTGTTTGGCGTCATTAGCATACGAATAGTCCCCATTAGCATGGACATTCCCCTCCGCAGCATCACCATCCAGCCAGAGCATCAGTTCATCTACTGGGTCATCATCAAACTATATAGAAGTTTAAAAAATAATGAATTACAGAATTTGTTTGTTTTAAATGGTTAATGAATTTGAAAAATATAAGAATGTGTTTGTATTGAAGGTCTCATCATACAAAAAAAAAATGACAAAAAAGAATACATAGAAAAAGACGAGGTCCGAAATGAATAGGTTGTGAACAGCGCGTCTTTACACGTCTCTCCCGCGGGTTATAGTGGGGCTATCGAGTTGATTTCAATGCGAATGCATAGCTCTAGTCTCCTTGATTACTGACATGTAATATTTCTGGTAACACTTTCCGATAAGGGTACATGAACTACCATAAACAAATGCAGTAGTTAACATGAACAAATGATGAACAAAGACATAAATAAACGGTTAATAATGATAACCCCTACTTTATTAATGATTTACAAATGCATTAACTGAGTGTAGTGTCATTTGTTCATATTGAAACAGAACATGAACTCGTGTTATTAGTTAGTGATTATTAATGTATGATAATTCATCACTTTACTTAACGGGACACAAAAGAATTAACTAATGGTGAAGTATCAGTTATTAAGGGTTTATAGCTACCCGTGTGTCATTAGTTATTGATTGTTAAGGTAGGATAATTCATCACTTTACTTTAGGGGACACAAAATAATTAACTAATGGTGAATTATCAGTTATTAAGGATGTACAGCTACCAATGGGTCATTAGTTAGTGATTGTTAAGGTAGGATATTTCATCACTTTACTTAAAAGGACACAAAATAATTACCTAATTGTGAGGTATCCTTTATTAATGCTTTATTCCAGCTCAATGGTTACTCAGTGGGCTAAAAGAGTATGAACTAATGGTTTGGTGTTAGAATACTAGTGGTAGCACATCATACTGCCTTCAAGAATGACAGGAATAACTAAAACAGCAGTAATGTTGTACTTATGTGTAAAATACCTTCATGTTCAGCTAGTGTAGTAAAATCTGGTAAAAAGATTAGACAATTGCATATTACCTTAATGTTAACACAAATATAACATGGCTGAGCAAGCTAGCAAAGTGCTAACCGAAACTAACAAACACTTGACTGGAGCTAGCATACAGCTAACTGGAGCCAGCTAACAGGAACTAGCTAATCGCTAAACCTTACAGTGCAACAACTGCAAAGTTCCTAAACTATACAGTTACAAAATTAAATTATATTAATCCTAGGGATATTGTCAGGAGTGTTGTTTACGAAAATAAAATGTTCATACAGTACTGTAACAAATTAGTTTTTTTTTTCAAAGGAAGGTACCTGTCACGCCTGACCAAAGCCCCGACGTTCAGCCAGCCGATCTAACAGGAGTGCCCTCTGTGTATCACGATATCGGGCACGCATTCAACAAACGTGGCGCGCAATCGCTCCCTTCTCACAGACCATACGATTGCGCCATTGAGCTGCTACCCGGTTCCACTTTCCCCAAGGGCCGTCTGTACAGCCTGTCCAAGCCTGAAAGAGAGGCCATGGAAAAGTATATTTGGGAATCCCTAGATTCGGGATGTATTCGGCCGTCGTCCTCGCCTCTGGCTGCTGGTTTTTTCTTTGTGGGGAAGAAGGACGGCATCCTCCGCCCGTGCATTGACTATCGCGGGCTAAACAACATCACTGTCAAGAACAAGTAACCCCTCCCTCTGATGAACTCTGCGTTCGACTCCCTGCAAGGGGCATCTATATTTACCAAACTTGACCTCCGCAATGCGTACCACCTCGTGAGGATACGGGAGGGGGACGAGTGGTTAACGGGTTTCAACACACCCATGGGGTACTTTGAATACCTGGTTATGCCGTTCGGCCTCACGAACGCGCCAGCGGTTTTCCAACATTTTATCAACGATGTATTGGGGGATATAATCGGGCGTTTTGCAATCGTCTACCTGGACGATATTCTGATTTTCTCCCGAGACCAGTCCGAACACGTGCAGCACGTTCGACAGGTTCTCCTCCGCCTCTTGGAAAACCGTCTTTACGTCAAGGCGGAGAAATGTGAGTTCCACACCCCCACCGTCTCCTTCCTGGGTTATATTGTCTCGGCGGGGCAGGTCCGAATGGACCCATCTAAAGTGGAGGCGGTTGTGGGGTGGCCGACTCCGTGTACCCTTAAGGATCTGCAGAAATTTCTGGGCTTTGCTAATTTCTACCGGCGGTCAATCCGTAATTACAGTCGGTTGGCTGCTCCCTTGACCGCCCTGACCTCGTGCACCCTGCCCTTCGTCTGGACCCCGGAGGCGGAGGGGGCCTTCCGGGAGCTTAAGGGACGTTTCACCTCGGCACCTGTCCTAGCCCAGCCTGATCCTTCACGCCAGTTTGTCGTCGAGGTCGATGCCTCGGACGTTAGGGTCGGGGCCGTACTGTCCCAGCGCGCCGAGGACGGGAAGCTCCATCTGTGCGCTTTTCTGTCTCGCCGTCTGTCCCCAGCCGAAGCCAACTATGATGTCGGGAATCGCGAGCTGTTGGCCGTCAAGGTTGCCCTGGAGGAGTGGCGGCATTGGCTCGAGGGGGCGGAGGTGCCATTCCTCGTCTGGACAGATCACCGCAACCTCGAATACATACGCTCAGCCAAACGCCTCAACCCTCGCCAGGCCAGGTGGGCACTGTTCTTCACTCGGTTTAATTTCACCCTGACCTACCGACCAGGCTCGAGGAATGGTAAGCCCGACGCCCTATCCCGTGTCTTTTCCAAGGGCGAGGAGCCGCGCGCTCCGCCTGAGGCAATCTTGCCTACCCGGCACGTAATCGGTGCTGCGCTTTGGAGGATCGAAGAGACTGTAAAGACAGCCCTCCTCCGTGACCCTGGTCCTGGAAACGACCCCCCCAGCTGTCTCTTCGTCTCCGAAGCGGCTCGTTCCGCGGTGCTGGACTGGGCACATACCTCCAAACTCACGTGCCATCCCGGTCTGGCCCGCACCATGGCATTCCTCCGTAGACGGTTCTGGCTGGCCATCCGCGCATAAGGACGCACAGACGTACATTTCTGCGTGCCCCACCTTCGCCCGGAACAAGCTATCCAACCGGCCTAGCGCTGGACTATTACGACCTCTGCCTGTTCCTCGACGCCCCTGGTCCCACCTTTCACTGGTCTTCGTCACCGGTCTACTCTGCTCGGACGGTAACACCGTCGTCCTTATAGTGGTCGACCGGTTCAGCAAGTTCACTCGGTTCATCCCGTTACCCAAACTCCCCTCCGCTAAGGAGATGGCGGCCATCCTGGTTAAGGAGGTATTCGGCATCTTCGGCCTACCCACCGACCTCGTCTCCGACAGAGGCCCACAGTTTACGTCCGCTGTCTGGAGATCCTTCTGCCATGCCATCGGCACCACTGCCAGCCTCTCCTCCGGTTTTCACCCCCAGACCAACGGCCAGGCCGAAAGAGCAAACCAGACCCTAGAAACCACCTTCCGGCGCCTGGTCTCCACAAACCCCACTACCTGGTCAACCCAGTTAACCTGGGTTGAATACGCGCACAATACCCTACCCACGTCAGCAACAGGAATGTCCCCGTTCCAGTGCCTGTTTGGCTACCAGCCCCCGCTGTTCCCAACCCAGGAGAGGGACCTGGCGGTGCCATCAGTCCAGGCTCATGTGCGCCGCTGCCACCGGACCTGGCATCGCGCCAGGGCCAACCTTCTACGGGCCTCCGGGAATTACCAAACGCATGCCAATCGGCGCCGTGCGCCTGCACCTGCCTACTCCGTTGGGGACAGAGTGTGGCTGTCAGCCAAGGATCTACCATTATGCACCGAATCACGCAAGCTGTCCCCCAGGTTCATCGGTCCCTACACTATTGATCGGATCAGCAATCCGATCGTGGTCTGCCTCAAGCTGCCTCCGTCCCTCAAGGTCCATCCCTCCTTTCACGTCTCCTGCCTGAAACCCGTTCGTCACAGCCCTCTCCTTCCTCCTCCTCCTCCTCGTCCGCCCCCTCCTCGGATAATCGACGAAGGTCCTGCGTTCACGATCCGCTGAATCCTGGACTACAGGCGTCGGGGTCGCGGGTACCAATACCTGGTGGACTGGGAGGGGTATGAGCCCGAGGAACGCTGCTGGGTTCCCCGGCGCCAGATCCTAGATCCCTCGGTGCTCCGGGATTTCCATCGCTGTCGGCCGGGCGCCCCGGGTGGTCCGCCTGGGGGCGTCCGTCGGGGGGAGGGGGGGGGGGGTACTGTCACGCCTCCGCCTCCGCGCGCGCTCCTGAGCTACATATGCGCACCTTTTCCCAATCACTACTCACGCACCTGTTCCTACTCTCCTCATCACCAGCCGTATATATGCACTTCCCTGCCACTTCTTCCCTGCCGGATCAATGGTTTATGCACGCATACCACATCTCGCATTCTACTCGACCAGACTTCCCGTGTACCGACTGATCGCCCGTTCCCGACTATTCTGCCTGAGCCCTGCCTGTACGTCTGTTCTCCGCCCGAATTACGATCCCTCGCCTGTCCCCGACTATTCTGCCCGCTCCCTGATTGTACTGCTGCCGCCCGCACGTTCACCGACCATCTGCCCATCCCCGACTACTCTGCCTGCTGCTCGTCTGTACTTTCACCACCGATTCGTAGGACGCCTCGCAGTCCGTCCCCGATGGTTCTCTCTCTCCCCTTCCCAGTCCGCACTTGGGTCCTTACCTGCTGTCGTGACAGTACCACCATCATGGAATTTTACATTCAGCATGGGTTTTCTGTCTAGTTCATAGTTATAAAATTACTATGCTTTCCCAACTCTCAATGTATCCCCATTTCAATCAATATATAATCCTAAATGCAACCATACATTTTGTGCGCGTTACACCTTTTTGAAGACGTTAGTAGCCAGCCTACTTTAGTAATAATGGTTGCCACACTGTAATCATATTAACAAATTGGATTATCTTATGAATAATGTATATTACTTAGCCTATTCATGCAAACAACTAGCTGCATGAATGCATGTCCTGCATCAACATTAAACAATTACAGTACCAACTGTGTGTTCCCGCAAAAAACGACATGAGTTGTCCTGTGTCCTGTGTCAACATGAACAAATGGCAATACACACTGTTAGTTAATGCATTTGTAAATCATTAATAAATTAAGGGTTATCGTTATTAACTGTTTGTTCATGTCATTGTTCATCATTTGTTCATGTTAACTACTGTATTCGTTAATGGTAGTTCATGTACCCTTATCGGAAAGTGTTATCAGTGTTATTGAAAACCTGTAACCCATGTGGTAAGTAACCTATATATGTTTGTATTTAGTTTCAATAATAGCCTAATTAAGTTTTCATACATCTGGGGGTATCCCGCATTCATCCATTGATGTCATGCATTCAGTGAGGGGTGATTAGCGCCTGGGTACCATTTGGGTACCAACGCTAAGTGGCGTGGGCTGTTGGCGGATTAAGTAGGAAAACGGTAAAAAAAACAGGTAAATCGTCTCTAAATCGTTTTCTGTTCGTCAGTTCAGAATTCCGACAACGGAACAATGTAATATACACCTATTTAGGAAAAGTCATTGAAAGAGGAGGGTGTAGCTTTCAAAATGGCAGTTTTATTTTAATTACAAACTCAAACGCCAATTGGAGAAGGCATTTGGCGGTTCTAGTGTTAATTCACATTTTGAAATATTATTGAAGAATTACAACATAAAACATTTTGCTACAGGAAATTATGTCAAAGCAAGTATCGTTGAGAGATTTAATAAAACAATTGAATCACAAATGTGGTGGTATCTCACAGCTGCCAACACTCATCGCTATGTTGAGGTTATTCAAGATTTAGTTCATGGTTACAACCATAGCTACCATCGGTTTATTAAGATGAAGCCTGTTGACGTTTGTGAAGAAAATGTTAGAATAGTTCTCAAGAACCTGTATGGTACAACAATGATGAGAAGTGGTAATCAAAGTTACAAGTTCTGAGTTGGAGATACTGTGAGACTCTCAAAGTTGAGAGGGGCATTTACCAAAGGCTCTGAAAAAGGGTACACAGATGAATATTTTACAATAACAGAATGCATTCCGCGGGTACCTCCTGTATATAGAATAAAAGATTACGATGGTGATGTGGTCGTTGGGACCTTTTATGAACAGGAATTACTGAAAATAATTGTGGCTAAGGATAAAACTTCTAAAGTGGAAGCAGTTCTGGATGAGAAAGTACAGAAAAAGGAAGAAAATTAGTCTTGTGAAGTGGCTTGGTTGGCCTGAGAAATTCAACAGTTGGATAGCATCAGAAGTCCTTGACCTACAAACTGGTTTCTACATAACGCTGCCTAGTAAGTCTTTAAGACATATCTATCCAAACAATTCGAGTTCGAGTTATACCACAAAATTTGCCAAAGGTATAGATTTGAAAGGTGATTGGGAAGTGTCTGAAAGAATTCCAATACCTGCATATGTGGAAGACTTTTACAAGGGGTGAAAACACATTTGAAGTACATGACACGAAACACGACAAAACTTGTAAATATGAACTCAACACTGGTTATTACAATGGCATAGGAAAACTAGTGGCAGAGATCAACATTTATATAAAACCACATGGCGTATGGGAACAAAGTTTTCACAGTGACATACGACAAGCCACACTACGTTCCTCTTAGTAAGAGTCAGTTTGATGAGATCTGTATTGAAGTAAAATGTGATCAGAATCAGTTGGTTTCATTCGTAGTGGGAAAGGTGATTGCAAAATTACACTTCAGACCCGTCAAACAATCTTTTAGACTTTAAGATGCAGCCACAGAAACTCTACGATGATCCTCAAAGGTATGTTGAATACTACACAACACAGGCCGGTAATGGTTTACCGGGTTATCATGGTATCGCTGCACTGTATGGGGCTGGTCTAGGGGGCCTTTTCTGAGGGCTTTTCCAGATGGCTATACCTTTGTTGAAGCATGGGTTCTCAATAGCAAAACCACATTTGAAAAATGCAGCGAGGAATATAGTTGGCAATGTTGTCAGCAATGTTATGGCACACCAAACTAAAGAGCAGAATGGATCAGGATTGATGGTTATGACTCGAGGTGTTAGAAAGAGACCCCCTGGTAGGAGGAGCCTACCAAAGAGTAAAAAGTGACAAAAACAAGAATGAGACAAAAACAAGAGCCATGGTTAGAAGAAAACATACCGCTCGGAGGACACTCAAAGGGCACACTGCAAGGGTAATTAAGAACATATTTTAGGAAGATGGCACTCCTACTAGTGATGGGCATTTTGGCTCTTTTCAGTGAGCCGGCTCGTTCAGCTCAGCTCACCAAAAAGAGCTATGTTTTGCATTTTTTCAAGTCAAACAGTTAGCGATAGTTTGACTATGATTGGTGTTAAAACAATTCTAATTAAATTATTAAATGAAATCATAAACTACCTTAACCACAATGTATTTAAAATGCATTGGTTTGTTATGAAAAAGAATGCTATTAAACATTTGCGTTTAAAGTATAATTTTTTAATGTATATAAACAAAGTGCATATAAATCTAACCATTCAAAACAAATACAATCTGAACAGCATAATTCGAATGCTTTTGGACCTGTGTGTGACGGTGAGGTGACGGACATCCCCGTCATCTCCCGCTTTTCCCGGTTTTCCTTTCATCCACAAACACATCCCGGACTTGTCATCTGTCTTAATCATCACTCACACCAGGTCCCAATCCAGTCATTAGTATGTTTTTAAATGTTGCTCCTCTGCTCCCCTCATTTGTCGGTCATTGTTCATTGTCTACGTTTGTTCTCTTCAGTGGTGAGTGTCGTTTTGCTGCATAGCCAGCCCTTTTGTTTTCGTTTTATGTGTTTAAGTGCTCGGTGTTATTTTTAATTAAATTCATAACATCGACTGCCACTCTGCCTGCGCCTGGTTCCATCCTCTCCACCACTAAGCCATACGTGACAGAATGACCGACCAAAAAGGTAAAAGGACCCGCAAAAGGTGTGCAAACACAACCCGCCTGGTCGCAGGGATACCCACATGTGGCCGTGGGAGAAGCCAGAGACGCCGGAGGAGGAAGCTCGGCATCTCTGCGCTTATTTCGGCTACTCCCCTCCAATGTCACCGACGAGAGGGGAGTATGCCTGGAAGGGGGACTGGGGATCGGACTCCCAATTGTCGGATGACTTGGAGACGGAGTACGACGAATTCGACGAGTACGATAGGGAGGGGATGCTCGTTTGGGACCCTGTCCTGTGCCAGGTGGTCCTGGCCTTCCCCAAGGTTGTGGGGAGTGCCAACGCGCTGGCGCGATCCCCAACACTGGGTCCGCGGCCCGCCTCTGCACCTCGCCCTACAGAAGCCCAGTGCCGACCCAGGAGGAGACGACGACAGAGGTGACGTCACTGACCCGCCGTGAGTCAGCCCCAAGAAATTTTTCGGGGGGAGCTATGGGGGCAGGCAGAGGGCCTCGTCCCGCGGCGCCCTCTCCTGCCCTGGAGCCGCCACCTGGTCCTGGCCTGTCCCAGCGGCCCCGCCTCCCCGCCAGAACCCGCTGAGGACTGGTCGCCGCCCGGGCCCGCCAGGGACTGGCCACCGCCACCCGAGCCCTCCGAGGACTGGCCGCCGCCACCTTAGCCCGCCGAGGACTGGCCGCCGCCACCCGAGCCCGCCAAGGACGGGCCGCCACCACCCAAGCCCGCCGAGGACTGGCCGCAGCAGCCTTGTCCCGCGGCGCCCTTTCCTGCCCTGGAGCCGCCACCTGGTCCTGGCCTGTTCCGGCGGCCCCGCCTCCTCTGCCTTTTCCCGGCGTGGGTTGGTGGGGGTACGGCTTTCTCCCGCCCATCCGCCCTCCCTTGCGGTTGTCTTTCCTGCCCCGTCTGGAAGCCGAGGCTTTGGTGGGGGGTACTGTGACGGTGAGGTGACGGACATCCCCGTCATCTCCCGCTTTTCCTTTCATCCACGAACACATCCCGGACTTGTCATGTGTCTTAATCATCACTCACACCAGGTCCCAATCCAGTCATTAGTATGTGTTTAAATGTTGCTCCTCTGCTCCCCTCATTTGTCTGTCATTGTTCCTTGTCTACGTTTGTTCCCTTCAGTGGTAAGTGTCGTTTTGCTGCATAGCCAGCCCTTTTGTTTTCGTTTTATGTGTTTAAGTGCTCTGTGTTATTTTCAATTAAATTCATAACATCGACTGCCGCTCTGCCTGCGCCTGGTTCCTTCCTCTCCACCACTACGCCATACGTGACACTGTGAATTGTGTGACCGGGTGTCCCATAGAACTTGGACCTTAGGGAGCACTTATTGAAATTCAAAGTTTTGCACTGTATGGTCATTTTATGCATATTTTATTACAGTCTACTGTATGCACAACATACACTCATTCAGGCCTATTCATCTATAAGAATAAAATAGACCGCTGATTCATAACAAACCCATCAGTAAAATGAGTGTCGGTGAGTGAACTTGTTCTTTCCTCCATGATTTTCGACAGTGTGTAATTGGTTATGGAAGCATTTTGCCCAGCTGCTTTAGATAAGTGTCCAACAGCCTGTAGAAATGATGTCTGTGATTGTAGGTGTTATTTACGGTAACAAATTAATTCAAAAATGTTATTTAAGACTGATATCAGCCTGCGTGGTCGGGCCTTAGTACTTTTAAACTACAACAACTTTGCCTATTTTGTGTCAAATGTCACTTTTGTTTTGCTGTTTTGAACATCCCTTGATTACCTACTAGATGTTAGCATGTAATTCGATGCATTTCTTTATTTTCTGTGAAGTTTAAACTAATGACTAATGATAATTAAACCTCCGTTCTCTGTCCGTGATGCTAAAACATGCGTCAAAATAGATACGATGAAAGGTGTTTTCACGGCTCTCTCTTAAGTTGCGCATTGGTGCGGTTTATACACGGTGCGGCTTTAAACGTGGAATTACAGTAGTGTGAGCAGACAGAACAAATGTGTGTGCTTGAGCATTTGGGCCTATATTATTTTATTTATTTTTTCGTTCTTTGAATTAGTTAACTCTATTCATTTAAATCGTTTGATTATTCGTATCTGAATTTTAAATATTTTTATTAATAGATTCGGCTCTTCTGATATGCGAGCCGGCTCCCAGCGTTCACTTACTAGAGCCGACTCGTTCGCGAACGACCCATCACTAACTCCAACACTGTATGTCTGCTGAATGTATAAAAACAGAGTTGAATTTATTCACAGTTCCTTTCACACAGACATCTATTGAGAAAAATTCATACATTGAAATACCAACCCTATCAGTAATATCAGATGCAGCCCCTTTGGAGTTCTTTATTGCAGGAAATGGCGAAGACTATGTTGACCTAAATAATTCTTTGTTGTACCTACGCATAAAAGTCACTAAACCGGACGGAACCAATATTGATGCCGGAGCATGAATATGGAGTGAATATGGACTCAATGGAGTGTTGGGGTTATCAACTACCCGATAGCCACCCTATATTCACAAGTGGATGTCTCCTTGGGTGATCGTTTAATTAGCCAGAGTAGCAACACATACCCCTACAGAGCTGTTGTAGGACCCCGGCCAAAATGTATTGTCGTTGGATTGGTGGACAATGATGGTTTTACAGGAAGTTACACAAAGAATCCATTTAATTTCAAACATTATAATTTGGAGTTTATGGCTATGTATGTAGACGGTCAGCAATTTCCTAGCAAACCATTCCAACCAGATTACACAATGCGGTCAGCAGTGCGTGAATTTTACCAATTGGCCTTAGCTTCAGGAAAACATCTAAAGGACCAAGCCTTGGCTATTGACAGGTCTGACTTCTTACACGGCTATGCCCTTCATACATTCAACTGCTCACCAGATGAGGAATGCAGTCAGCACCTATCCCTGATCAAGTCAGGGAATGTACGACTTGAGATGAGGTTCAACGACCACTGCCCCACCCAATTAATTTGGTTGTTAATAAAATATTTGACTCCATTATCAAAGTGTCAAACCGGAGACAAGTCATGGTTGACTACTATTAGGAAACAATAACCAAACGGTGTGGAAATTAATTCCGCAGAGTTGACTGGTGTGGTGAAGCAATTTTCATCTAGGACACATTTCTATGGTGTGCTGGCATGCGACTACCTAGTGGACCAGTCCGAGATGTTGCATCAATGATGGTTGTTAATACACACCCAAGCAATCACCTTGGGGAGCACTGGCTGGCTATTTACATCACAGACGAAGATTTGGAAGGTTTTATGACAGTTTTGGAAACCCCCCAGATTTTACAGATTTTCCCAAGTCAATCAGTGCATTTCTGCAAACCTGTGAGAATGTGCAATACAGTTCAAAACAAGTCCAGGACACGATTTCAACCACGTGTGGACAACATTGCATGTTCTTTCTCTATCTAATGACAAGAGGTCTGAGTTATAAAGATGTCATGTCTTTTTATATTATATTTACGAAGAAATTATGTGCTAGTCAAAGTTTGTATCTAAGATGTACCAGAGTAAGCGTGATAAGCAAATGTTTAATCACATACAATATGCTCAATCTTGTGAATCGTTTAATTTGTGTCATGGTTGTTGAAGAAATAGACGTGTAAAAGTAAATCATGTGTATGTCTGCTTTATTATTCAAAAATAAAACCAATCGTAAAACCACATTAATGTTTACATAGTATATTCTCATACAACAATTATTCAAGGTTTAACATACACATTGGCAAGGAAATACAGACATAATTAAAAACAAATAAAGTAAAAACATCACACATCAAAATGTAAGCCATTGTGTGGGGTCTATGGTAGGGGATACAGACAAAGCTTTGGTTGTTTGATAATCAATTGCAGAAGCCTTGCCACTATGCAAACCTGGGGTAGGTGTCCGGGGTATGGCTAAATGATCCAGTGTGTCGGCAGGTGTTTGTTTATACAAATTGATTTTACGCCTTACAAGCTCATTTGGAATAGTTGTAAAAGACATGTTGATGCATGCCATGGCCTCTAAAAACTCCCCCCACCCCAAAGGCCTTCTAGCATCAGCAATTTTAGTGGTTGCTGTCACACTTTTAACCAGATCCACCAGGTGCGAACCCTTGATTATTTCTCCTTTGAAAATGAATTCACCATTTGAAGTTCATGAAGTCAAATCTTTAGTCCTGTGCATTCTATTAAGAATATATTCAACAGTCTTACTCCTCGCAGGCACATTATCCAAAATGTCATCAACAAGGGTAACATTTCGATCAGCAGTTTGATTAGTCTCAGTCATATTCACTACATCAGCCCCAGTCTCAGACCCGGGTAGACTTAAAGTCTATCCAACTTCTCCAAGAGTGAATACAACCTGAGTCTAACATAAGCTAGACAGCATAAGCTGTTGTGAATGCGGCAACAAAAATGTTGCCGTTACGTGGTTTGATTGGTGTCTGTTTTGTGTAACGCCACTATACCATCGCAACTGTGTCTGAGATGAAAGAGAAATGACCAACTTCTATTTCAATGGAAAAAAGGTAGTGGCTAAACTCCTCCGGATCTGTAATTAATATTGTGTTCATAAGGTTAGTCTGCTCACCCATCTTACCCCAAAGACTATTCATTGCCAATTTAGCCAAAGATCGCCTAGCACTGTTTACAACAATGTTTTCCTTGTCAAGCTGCACACCCTCCTTTTCATGATATTCACGAATATACAGTTCTTTAGCATCATAGTCAACCACTGATGGAGGGAAGCCGCTAGCTTCCTGCTTCTGCTTCAGGAATGTTCTCATGTAATCTGCAAAAGTTTATCTGATGTCCTGGTGAAATCCCAGACTTCAAATATTTTCACAATGCGATAACCTTTCTCAACAGCCTAAACCATCTCAATAGAAACCCAGGTACCAATTAAAGCACTTTCTGAATCAGTATGTGAACAATCAGTTACCTGGTTTTCAGACTCTGCACATAATCTACACAAGGGAAAGAACAGCTTACCACAGACCCTGTGTGGTAAAACGGGGTGGTAAAGGCCTTTTGGCGGACACACGGTAGCCCTAACAATACCAAAGTATGTGTCTAGTGGTTTGAAATCTCGAAAGATTATGTTTCAGGCCCAAAGTATTTGTCTTGTTGCAGAATGGGTAAAAACTACAGGCATCGTTATACTGAATAGTCTCCCATTCTTGAACCGTAAACTTCAAATGAATTGTGTTGGTACGACCACCGAAAAGAGCATCCCGAGGGTCAAGGCACTCAGGAGCATCAAAGGTCTTCAAGAAAGCTTGGACATCTGCGGATGTGTTTTTAAGCTGATTCCACTCACACTCCCATATGTATTGAACATGTACATTGTCTTGATCTTTTAAAGCCTCAAGCTTTGCCAGCCATTGCTGGTCCATCAATCCATACTGAATCTTTGTCACCGGGTTGGTGCTTGTTGAACAATGACTCTTTGGGTGACCGTGCCAGAAACAGCCTAGAAATTCATAGGCTGTGCACACACCATCGCGTTCAGCGTATCCATCAACATAGTATGCCCCAATTTTCATTTCACCCCGGTTCAGGGCATGCTGTATCGATATATTCTCATCAGAAGCCACATATTCAAGCCATTGTATCGAGCTGTTTGAGAGTGTGCATACCATTCACAGGATTGGCACTTGTCTCAAAATCATATAATATGTAGCGCTCACTGGGGTCCTCAGGTTAAGAGGGTTTTATGAAACACTGATGATTCGTTTCAACAGTCAGATCCACGCTACAATTGGGACACATGTTAGTCGTGCATGTGTGTGCTTTATAGTTGGTAATACTAACGATATATTGATTACCACAATCGACACAGTATTTCTTCTGGTCACGCCTGCTAACCCAACGACCTGCACCTTTGTGGAACTTCAAGCCTTTATGATGGCCATAACAAAAGTCAGAATAACATATTCGCTTATAGTCCGGGCACTGCTTTGTGTTACGAAGTTGGGTATGACAAACCCAACTCAAAGACAAACTCAAAACGAGTGTCATTTCACTAATTTCATAGGCTGCGTAATGCTATTTAACGTAAAGTGTTATGATGCTCCCGTGTGAATTGCCTTGCCTGTACCTCCTATATTGTCACGGTTACGGTGGTGTGCGGGAGAGAAACCAGGCGCAGGCATTTTCTCGTTCGGCGGTTTTTAATACAAACAAACAGTTATCAACCAGTTATCAGCAGCAAACACTCACCAAACAAACACGTAGACAAGCAACAATGATCCACAAATGCGGGGAGCAGAGGGGAAACATTTAAACATGTACAAATGATGAGATAGGGACCTGGTTTGCGTTTGTGCGTGATGGGAAACTGCAGGTGCACGGAACGGTGGCGCTGCTGCTCACCGTATCGTGACATATATTTAGAGATATATTTGTGTACCTCATATCTATTTTGGTACACAAATATATTCAATCGGTTGCCTATTTTTTTCCTTAGGTTTTTCCCGCTGGTACCTTGTGAATTTCACAAGCACACAAGCTACCAGCGGAAAAAAGCAGAGGTAAAAGATAGACAAGACAACCGATTAGATATAATATTACATCCACTGCATATATTACATCCACTAATATATATTACATCCACTATATATAGGAGGCAGCTGAGCAAAGGCATCTGATCCAGAGGTCCAGAATGAGACGGAGGATGGCAAGGCTACATCATGTTGGCACCAAACCATTTTACTTAAGTTGAAAACCTTAACGGAAACCCCAACCATCTCATAAAGTAAATGCCTTACTGGAGTTTGCTATTGGCAACTGTTTGTTTCCAATTCCACAGGCTGAATCAGAACAGTTTTAAAAGATTCAAATCATCTTGGACCACAAATTACACAGTATAGCAATGACAAGATCAACCACTGAACTCACTGTGTTTAGTATTATCAGTACATTATTTGTGAATCAGGCAGAGTTCCCTATAACAGCCAAACAAGCAAAAAAATGTGGAACAATTTGAAAGAAAAATACAAGGTAATTTACAACAATTGAAAAAATGTATGCTAATTTACTGCAATAGCTACTCCCTCAACAATTGTAAAGTCAGATGTGATGATGCTTATTACAGTGTCGTACAATTCCCAACATCAGTTGTTTGTTGGCACTTCCACAGATCAGGCAATTTGTGACAAGATGAGTGCTTTCATTAGATTTTTTGTTTAATGCAAAATCCTCATGATTTCATATTTAAAATGACATACACAAATGTCCTAGCAACTCTGCAACTTAAAGTTGAACCTTTGCCTTAAGGAGCTGAGGGACCCACCATCAGGGAAAGAGGTGGAGGCAGGAGGGGTCACTGCTGAGGGACCCACCATCAGGGAAAGGGGTGGAGGCAGGAGGGGTCACTGCTGAGGGACCCACCATCAGGGAAAGGGGTGGAGGCAGGAGGGGTCACTGCTGCCACCTGGCAGTGGTACGCCACAATGGATGCAGCACTCCGGGGGCAGCACTCTATTAATCCGCCCATGGTAGTTACTGCAAACATCACATCCACTGCAGGTGCCTCCTCCTCTGCCCCTGCCAGGGAGAGAGCCAGGCCAGCAGAGAAAAAGTGGGCAGGTGAACTCCTCAACTTCCTCAAAATACAGGCAGAGAAGGAAGAGGACAGAGGCAGGCTCTTGAAAGGGAAGAGCTGAGGGAGAGGGCAGCAGCTGCCAGAAGTGAGAGATATCTCACTCTGCCTGATTCACAAAGGCTCTGGGAAAAAAAAAGTAGATGTCACATCAGGACAGTGTAAATTAACATGACAACTAATAATGTAAACTGATAAATATTAAGCAATTCCATCTGTAATTTGCTATTTTCTTTATTTATAAAAACTTTTGAGTAAGAACTAGTGAAAGAAACTATAGAAAACTAGTGTTCTACATAAAATGCCGTTTGGCTGGCAGCAGCAGGTGCCTATTTCCCACCTGCTACCACAATGTACAACATACCTCAACTATCATGGCTAGGATGACTTTTTTGTATTTAAGTGAACCTGTAATATTTGCCAAAATTATAATCTTTATAATCTCTACTCACTCCCATCCAGTTTTTGATGAATTCCTCTTCCCAGTGAAGAGGGTTTCATTTGCCCCCCTCCACTCTATGAGGGCTGTAACCTCCTCAGGAGTCCCTGAATAAAATATTAATGTGAAGATGAATGGCAGAAGGTTGTATGGAGACTATAGCCATAATCATATTATATATGACATTTGTATATTACATTTTTTTAAAGTGAAAATCAACTGCAATTCTAGAAAAGCTGTCCCTCTCTACCGGTACTGTAATTACTCAGCTAACATTAACTTGCCTCTCCACTGCACTGAATAACGTTAGCTAGCTGATCGAAAAGTCGGAGCAAATTTATAAATTAGACGTTTCTTAAATAAAATACGCAAATATTCAGTGACTACAATGCCCATTTCTCGTCAAATTTTTTTTCAGATGCTGATTTACAGGTACCGTTTACCTGAAATAAGAAAAGTAACAACTTACAGTTTGTGGAGCTTTTCCTGCTCCTGACATCTTGAAATTACTTCTGGGATATCAGATGCGTTCTCGCTGAACAAGTCACCAACCCATGCATCCTTGATAAAAGAGGCGGATCAAGTACACATCCGGGCATTTTAGGCGTTCTTGGTAACTTGCGTTCTTTGGATTGGAACCGTACTTGGGCCATGAAAGATGACGTCAAACGAGTTCACAAGAACACAAGAACGGACAAAAACGCGGATTGATAAATGGCCAATCTTTATGAAGGCAGACACTACAGCTATGTTTACAACCATGATCACCGTGGGTGTTAAAACCTGTATAACACCACTCACAGACATATGACACACCCAGAAAACCCTTCAGATTTATGCCATAGAAATGGTTATCATGTAAGTACATAAAGACGATTCTAGGGTGGGGGTCCTCGCTGTTTAAACTTGGTAACTTGACCATGCCGTGTTCGATGAAAGACAACAATTTTAGACCCTGTCATTTCTTCAAACTGAACAATATCTGTGAATATCACACAATCATCTAATGCTAAACCAGCTCCCGCATGTAGCTCACGACCACTAACCAGGGCCTCAGCATATGTGTACTGTGGGTTCAACATACCCATCAAACAAACAAAAAAACATGTAGAATCATCATTCACAACCACATATAAATGTTTTCTTTTTGTATTGATAATCTGATCAATCAATAGTGTCTGAGATTCACGCAGAGGGGCACCACCCCTACTATAGATGACAATTTGTACCACTAGCTCTAGTGATTAATCAATCAAAATCTCGGCATTACTCTGCCTAACACTTTCAAGTAAATGACCAAACGTGTGTTTATTATATTCATCTGCTCTCATGGTCACATGTACGGGGGAGATCAGAGATTCACCAATCAACTCAATCTGCAGGCGATCACCAGGCTCATGTACAAAGTCTGAAGCTCTAACAATCAAAGTATCCAAGCCTTCCATAATGAATGCATAGAATGTGCCAAAATCACCAACAACAGTATTTTGGAAATTAATCAACTGTCATAATTCCACATTGTCAAACTCATTATGTTGTATTACTCTAACATCACCACCACCGCTTTGTGTTAAAGATCTGAACTTTTCAAAATCATCTGGGTCGTCGCAATGAGTTTGCGTCAGAGTTTGTGGCGGAGTCAACTAGAACGTAAAAAATGGGGGCTACTAATCTCGGTTAACAAACCTTGCATCTGTGAATTAATGTCTGTATCGCTGTGTAACAAAGTATTGGCCGGTTCATTTGTATTTTGGGGTGTGGTCTGTTGATTATGTGTAGATGTTGATGGTTGTTCCGTGTCTGGTCTGTTACTAACATCATCAGTAAGAATTTCTATAGCTTCACACATTCTGGATTGTCTTTCAGGTTTTTTAGGATCCATGTTTCAATTCAATTATAATAACAAAAATTGGTGTAGGATCCACTTAAAATTATGATCCAATTACAAGTTAAAATAAAATTCTGTCTGAAGCACATTTACATACATCACAGTTTTGATGAGTTGACTGTAAATATGTGTTACCTTCAGCTTTCAAGCAATGTGTAGTGGGGGAAACAATGAAACAAAAATCCCATGACGCTGTGCAGCCACAAGGTGGGGGGGTCCATCACTGAAGCCATTTTGGTGATGTAGTCTCCATCATCCCTGGGTCCTCACACTGTTGGTTGATATATAGAGTACAAAGATTCAGCTGTATGCATATTGCTGTAATGATAATAACATTTTAGTACAACGCTAAAAATGTCTGTAAATAATTAGACTTACACAAAAAGTATCGGTTCAGGATGTCTAAGATCACAACCATGCAGTCAAACTGACACTGATGCTGGTTACTTGGTCTGAAATAAAAACAATGAGGGTTAACAACACCAAGCATATACAGGTATTTAAAGCTGATTATTAATAATGTTAAAAGTCTACTTACCAAGGTTAGAAGGTCCAAAAGTGTGTTTTCCAAACAAGGCTGGGTTTAATTCCACTCAACCTCTGACCCTCCACTCTGCACTCTCTCATTTGGACAAAAGGAACACATATTTGAGAATGCTATTCATTTAGTTTAAACCCACATTTAGTTTACTTTTGATTTGCCACTTTACGTTCAAAGCTTGTCAATTTAAAAGAAAATTGATGGAGTTCATTCAAAAGATTTTTCTATTCACTGCAGGGAACGTCAGTCGGCAAATTCCGGCTTTTCGCCGGTATCAGTTGTAGGCGTAATGGTCCGGCAGATGAAAATATCAACAGCCAAAATGTCCGGTGGGAAATATGCCAAATAAATAAATAAATAGATTAATAGCATATTAAATAACCTAATACTGTGTGACCTATATGATCTGTTGTCAAGAAAACAGTGAACCTATGCTAGCTCTTATACTACAGTAAGACATTAGGCTAGTGAGTGTTTGGTTATGTGACTAAGCGTGGCGGTAGATTCAAAAGCAGCACACTCCGGCACTAGCTCCAGCAGACGACTCTGAAATGTCCAAGGTGAAGCAGACATCCCCGGGCCGGTTTGAAAAAAAAAAACAAGCAATGGGTGCCCCTACTGACCACAGAAAAGCGTAGTTATTTGAAATCGCCTAGTTATTTGAAATAGCCTCCCTTACAAAACATGTTTCAATGTTTAATGCAATATGACAACATATATAGGCAATTTATAGGCCATAGGCCTAGATTTTAATGCGCATTATCTAATAAGGAAATATGGTGGGAAACAGAGGCGTTACTAGGATCACAATACATTCGGGGCTAAGCCCCCCTCACTTCTTTGCCACACATTTTTCATGGATGTCCCTATGGCGCTGGCTGAAGTGTTGCAATAAATTTGTTCTGATGCCGCGTTGTTCTAGCCGCCGTCTTACAGAGTTTTAATATTTGGCCTATGTTAGATTGTGACAACTCTCTGGAACCCGAAATATTCCCAAACAAAAGATTTGGGAATTTTTCTGCACCAAATCATCCCTAGTCTCTATCACATTGTCCTCTGGGTTCGTTTTCTTAATCGATCCTCTTACTCTCCTTAACAGCAAACCCTACTCCGCACTATTCTTTGGCATTCCGCCGCATCTTGGATGTCTCTGACTGTTAGAATTTGCTGTTCGGAATGCCTGCACTGCTAATTTCCCCCCGACCCGCGCTTGTTGTAACTTTATTGGGTTGTGGCTATTACTTTTGTTAGTTATAGAGCCATCACGGAATTGGGATGTTTTAAGAATACTCACTTTAACTCACTTTTAATACATTGGGACGAGTGAGAGGCGTGATCAGAACAATGTATAGGCCCTATTTGCAGGGCCGGCCCTAGGCATAAGTGACATAAGCTGTTGCTTAGGGCCCCGACCGCTAGGGGGCCCTGGACTGCTAGTGAGCCCTGGGCTGCTAGGGGAGAAGGGGCCCCCACTTCACAATTTTGCTTAGGGCCCCCAAAAGGCTAGGACTAACACTGCCTATTTGTATAGTTTGATTGACAGATTTGAGACATACAACTGCACATTTGAATTGTAAACGTTTATTGTCTTAAAATAGCAAAAGATAGGGGAAAGTTTGTTGTAAGAGCGCTTGTATGTGTTGACTGACACGATCGTGCCGTTCGCTTGCCCGACTCCAACCTTTATACTAATAATCTGAATTATTATGTTTAAGTATGCAAACGGATTCTAAAATCAACTCCTAATAGGCCTAAATTTTATACAAATACGAAAATGATTATATAAGTTGGCACACCAGTAAAAATAATTATTTTGATTGAGCATAAAAATAAAATAAAATGCCAAAATCGCAGCTTTCTGCGGTTTAAAAATCGCACATGTTCAAATTGCGATTTCAATGTGATTTTGATTAATCGTGTGGCCCTACTCTTCAGCTGCACTTTTTATATTGCTCTTGGAATAATTATTAAAAAAATAAGTTTTCGAAAAACAATATCGTTGTCGTAAAGTGAATAGGCTACGAGAACGACGTGTCTTTACGGGTCTGTTCCAGGAGTCCTTGCATTGAAATTGGTTCATTTCAGTGCCAGTGTATAGGACCAGACTCGTAATTTAAGCGATTGTATTTTCCCCAAACTCCTTTCGGTTTGGACCTATGCACTGGCGTTGAAATCAAGACGTTATCCCCATCAGATTCCCCGTGAGAGACCCGCAAAAACGCGCCATTTTTGTAGCCTATATTGACTTTCCAAAAACCCCTCAGTTTTTCTATAGGCTAACTGGCATACATTTGCTACTGGTCAAAGTAATAAGCTACTTTTACCAATGCTCCGTGCTATCTGGGATTGTGTTTATTTAATAATTTAATTCTAAATAGGCCTACTATATAAACTATGCATCAGTCCCAGTATAAGACGCAATCTTCATTTATCTCTAATAAAAGATTTTTTTAATAATAAATGTTACCGTTTCAGTATATAGAGGGACGCCTTCACCTTTTTCTGTACATGATAAGACATCCAGTTATACAGTGAGGGAAAAAATATGGTCCCAGCTGCCTTGAGATCATTGACAAGATCATCCCATGTAGTTCTGGGCTGATTCCTCACCATTCTCATGATCATTGCAACTTCACCAGGTGAGATCTTGCATGGAGCCCCAGACCGAGGGGCTCCATGCAAGAATTGGTGCGATTATTCCAACAATTGGTGAGATTATTCCATTTGCGAATAATCGCACCAATTGCTATCACCTTCTCACCAAGCTGCTTGGCGATGGTCTTATAGCCCATTCCAGCCTTGTGTAGGTCTACAATCTTGTCCCTGACATCCTTGAACAGCTCTTTGGTCTTGGCCTTGGTGGAGAGTTTGGAATCTGATTGATTGATTGCTTCTGTGGACAGGTGTCTTTTATACAGGTAACAAGCTGAGATTAGGACCATTCCCTTTAAGAGTGTTCTCCTAATCTCAGCTCCTTACCTGTATAAAAGACACCTGGGAGCCAGAAATCTTTCTGATTGAGAGGGGATCAAATACTTATTTCACTCATTAAAATGCAAATCAATTTATAACATTTTTGATGTTGCGTTTTTCTGGATTTTTTTGTTGCTATTCTGTCTCTCACTATTCAAATAAACCTACCATTAAAATTATAGACTGATCATTTCTTTGTCAGTGGGCAAACGTACAAAATCACCAGAGGATCAAATAATTTTTTCCCTCACTGTAAATCTCAGTGCAAAGTGTGGGTGATAACTTTTCAACTAGATAGCTATCTGTTTGCCCTTGCAAACATAATATATTTTCATTAGGCTTAGCTTGTCTTAGGTTGAGATGACATTGACAAATACACTATTGGAAGGCAGAGACTTTACACTAATTATGCTATTACATTCTACATCAACCTAAATAATTTAGCTATCAGTTTAAACGTAATCTAAAATAACTAAGCCACAGAAGTATAGACTAACCCACCTAAAAAACATTTGAAATCGCTTTCAAAAGTCGTTTAAGCCCAATGCGGTAAGGCCTATCACCACTTTACGCTAGACTTTTTTGACTGCCAATATGGCCGTTAAAATTCGAGAATTCCAGCCATAAAGAACCGTTACCGGACATATTTTTAAATAGCCATATAATAGCCTACATTTAAAAAGCAATAAAACACAAACTCTATGATCCAATGTCGTGGAAAAACGTATCTTCTTGCCAAAAGGATGCAACAACTCAAAAAGATGCAATAACTCAGGAGTTTGTGAATTCAAAGTAGACTTTAATGAGCAATCATAAAAGCAGAGTTGACCCGCAGGAACAACTGTCTTGCCAACTCCGGACACACACATTTATACAGTGTTATCTTGCATAACCTTCCTGGCCACCCCCTTATGCTAATTCTTGGGCGGATCTTTCTCCCCATCCGCCACCATTGTTTCGCAACCTTCCAAGATCTGTTCCTTGTTAAATATTGGTGGCGCAGGCTTCAGGGATTTGTATAAAAATAATAGAGCCATTAGGCTCTATACATTCATTATTACTTGATTATCCCCAAACAGTAATTAACAGTGATTATATTTATTGATTATATATTCCTGATACATTGATTATTACTGTTACCATATTGATTCTGTTACTATATTGATTCATTGTATTCTCTCTCAAGTGCATATTGATTATACATACATTCATAAAGGGTGATAGTTCAGAAACACTCCTATGTCAAACCTCTATTTACTTGCCCTATATATTCTATATATTCCCCCCTTTATGGCTTCCTCAAGCCCCAGAATCTAGGCCTGGGAGTGGTGAGTGAGGAGGGGAACTCAGTCTCGGCAAAAAGAGTTGAAATCAACCCCATCAGCTAAAAACAACCCCCTCTGTCAATCACCAGCCCAGAGGGTTAGGAAGCCAAACCTCTCCCTCCCTTGTGACTGGGAAGAAGTAAAAGACCTCCCAACCCTGTTGATCAATCAATTAAACATGAGTATAAGCATGAGCAACTTATTTTTCAGAGCCTTGCAATTGTCCAAAATGATTATGCATATAAATGATATACATGATATATAGAAAAATTTAATTATCACATCAATCACTTATAATCAGAAATAGGTATAGGTAACAAAACTTGTAATAAAACCATCATCTCCAACCATTAATATCCTCATACTAAGTTGGCTACCAGCCATCTAGGAGCCCTTAACCTTCTTTATATTGGAGCACAATCTTTTTCAGCACATAAAGGGCAATCCCCCCTTTAACATAATGCGCAATCATAAGGTTCTGTGTAATGATAATGTCCATCTCCACCACTCTTCATTCGATACCCCTTACTACAATATCGACACCAGGTTTCTCTGTAGGGGCAAGGGTAGTGTTTCGGGCCTAGTCAGTCAAGCTCCATCTCCTCATAGCCCTGATTAATTACACTCCCATCAGTCTTTGAGCCATTACATATGTCACCGTCCATGATTGGGGCTATCACAGCAACGTTGCTTACTGAAATAGAACTCTGATGATAATATTCCTGGCATGCCCACCCAGCTCCTGGTTTGAGCAACCATTCACATTCCGGATTTCCATACGGGCAATTCAAAGGCCCTCCTTTAACATTGCAGGGGTATCCATGCTTATCCATGTACTTTCCGGGATGACCCTGTAGCGGAATAACTTCGGGTCATTAGCAGCAGAGTCCATACCTCTTAAAGGCATCTGGGATACAACAGTCTTGGTCAAAAATGATCTAAGGAGAGGAATTACACAGCATGCCACCACTGCCAACACCACTAATACTAACCCTATCACAATCCGTACTTTGGTTAATATCGCACGCCATTGTCCTAGTGACATCTCCAGCCAATCCCAAGTGTGAGCATCCAAGCCTGCATTATCCTTCACCTCCTTCCTCAGCTGCTTGAGCTTGAGCATAGCCTGGGTAAAGGAACCATCCGGGGCAGTGTTGTTTGGAATGAAAGTGCAACACTGTTCTCCAAACATTACACAAACTCCACCCTTTTCTGCTAAAATCCAGTCTAGTGCCTGCCTATTCCGCCATGTCATCGTACTCGTAGCTTGCAGTTGCTCACCCACGGCTGTCAAAGCTGCATCTGTGTAGTGATGAATTGCTGCTGATTGTAATACATGTAATTGATCCATTCCACATTTTTGACTGGTCCTATCCATGGAATTATAGATTCGAAGCCTGCAATAATTTCATTCCTTGCTTTAAACTCATTGGGGATTCCTCTTGGCTGACCTATTGCATCGATGATAACCTGCGGATCTGGTATGTAAGACCTCTTAATGTGACCTCACTGATTCCTCCTCGTGTGGCTGGATATCATTCGTTTGTACCCGGATGTGAGGTATTATGGTCACATCTTGGGCCACCCTGACTCTGGCACATGTCCCTGACTAATTGCCTGGTAATACAGAGCGCAGCTGTCTTCCTCCACACATCCAAAATAAATCTGCAATAGCTTGGTCTTGCTCCAAATAGATGCTCTGTGTTCCTGCCCTCTGGAACAGAGTAAAGCCATTACCAGTTTGTACCATTGATATCTCACCCCTGTTCAAAACAATTGTCATTTTACATTTCGGAAAATGTCTGACGTCAACAGTTCCTTTTGCCTGAAAACATTAATGTCTACCCAATATCCTCAAGCCTGGCGCTGGAAGAGGTACCTCTGCCTTTTCTGAACTTATCTTTACATCTAATACCTCACATTCTGATGTTATCGAGAAGTTATACTTCTTCATTTCCGCTTGGATTCGTGTGCTTCCCAACCAAAACAAACATGTTACAAAACACGGGTCATGGTAACTATCATCATCGACTCCTGCGCGCCATAGCTGAAATTTTTCATCTAAACACTCTTCCCATCCTTTCTCAATAGGCACACTACCATGCCTCCATGTCCTACTCATGAACACACTAAACAATTATCTACTTTGTGTTGGTTAGCCGTATACTGAGCCCATCTGTACCAGTCATATTTTTCAGCTGCTTCCATATGGTCCCTTTCTACTTCTTCCGCTGATTCTACAGTTGAGACCGGATATGGTTCTGTCACCTGCACGGCTCCAGGGATTAAGACTTGTGCAGGTGCCGAAACCTCATCCTCCTTCATGGGCACCAACAAAAGCGGTTGTACCATAGTGGGTGCTTGAGTTAGTGTTTGTCGCACCTCTCTCGGAGTCTGGGTTGCCGTGACTGATGTTTCTAAACTTCCTGAACCCATATCATCATGCCACCAATCTATCCGTTGTATCCTACTCCCGCTCAAATAGTCAGTGATAATTAGCTCAAGAAATAACCCTTTTTTACCCTTTTCATGTTCAACCACTATCCTCCATTTTCCCCTTGTCTCCATGACCCTGATCTGACAGGTACCCCCTGACCAGATGGCCTGACCATACTGAGTATCATCTGTCCAACTACACAGGTTGTTTTCACTCTGAGTTCTTACCCTGACAGACCTCTGTATCTCATACCTAGTTATCTTTGGAATTATCCCCTCCCCTAGCCTCGAGCATATCTTTACTGCTCACAGCTCTTCTCCTGCGCTTTGTGTCCCTCTCTTGGTCCCACAGTATATAAGTGTCCAATTCCTTGCTTTTTATGTCTCTATCCCATAATTGTCCCCATGTTTCTCCTTCACTTTCAACTGTGCTTCTTTCTCTTACTGTTGCTGAGGGAGCTGTTTCCTCAAAGAGTTCTTTAGCCTGTGTCTTGTTTATTTTCGGTCCTGTCCTAACCTTACACTTCAGCTGCTTACATAGCACTTGATATTCCCCATTTTGTACCTGTCTTCTTCCGGGTGGGCCACACATACCTGTCTCACTACGAGCCTCTATATTCCATTGGTGCTTTCCCCCTTCTACATTTCCCAACCAGATTGTTTGGTTTCGATCCCAAAGGTTGTCTGTGCTAATGAAGACAGTTACCCTAAGTCTTATAGTGATCAAGCGATAGGGCATTCTTCATGCTAATAGTGCTGCTGTGCATACCTTGTTCCTTCTGTCCAAGTCAATGTCTGAGTCATTTATGTCAGGTAGGAGTTCAGTCACATTACTCCCAGTCCATGTCTGCAAGGTTGATGGTAGCGAACTCTTGTTCAGGAATAGGGGTGCCTGGTTCTCCTTGTGCACTTTCTGCAGGTGCCTTCCCGGGCTTTGTGAGCTGGCGGGTTCCAGGGCATGGGGAGTTTCCCCATCATCTTCCTCCACATTTCTGCTTGGGCTAATAGCATCGGCCATAGCGCGCAGCCGAGCAACAGCAGACAGACCACCATCATGCTCCATGCCCCCATGCCCATCATGACGGGCCCTCTCCCGGCGATTCCGATCCAACAGGCGATGGTGTCCCAGCGGGTAAAGCAGGACGTCCCAGGTCTCCTTCAGCTTCCGCTGGTTCGGGTCCACTTGAGTCGTCTGCATCGTCACCTTCCTCTTCTCTTTCTTCTCCCTGTGGCCTCTGACCTGCTCCTTGTGGAACCTTGGTGCAGTGATTGAGGTGGTACCAAGTGTTGCTGCCCTCTACTCGTATC
Organism: Esox masquinongy; assembly: GCA_016801175.1. Classification (NCBI taxonomy): domain Eukaryota; kingdom Metazoa; phylum Chordata; class Actinopteri; order Esociformes; family Esocidae; genus Esox; species Esox masquinongy. Next base: position 84,989 of record JACXGI010000444.1, read on the forward strand.
GCTGTTGGCGTAGCTTGAACTACCTGGTATGGTCCTTCTCGTCTCGGCTCGTTCCACCTCCTCCTGAAGACCCGTATGCAGACTTGATCTCCAGGTTCCACTGCCCGTGGGTAGCTGTCCTCTGGCTCTGGTACCCATGCTCTTTCCTGTCGATAGATAACTTCATGTATAGCAGTTAGTTGTCGTACATATTCTCTGAGTTCCTGTTCTAACTGTTCCAACGGAGGCCTTTCATAAGGACCCCTACGCACCGGCACTGGCATGGGCCAACCTATAAGCATCTCATGCGGTGTTAGATGGGTTATTCTTTTAACCTGCCTGCAGTAACTCATTAGTGCCAGTGGAAAAGCATCAACCCAGTTTAAACTTGCGCTGGCACAAATCTTGTTGATCTTAGCTTTTAATGTCCCATTTACTCTCTCTACCATCCCTTGGGACTGGGGATGATAAACACATCCTAACCTCTGCTTGATTCTGAGTTGCTGAACCACCTGTCTCAATGTTCTCTCAATGAAGGTAGATCCATTGTCTGAGCTGATCTCTGTCGGGATGCCAAATCTTGGCATTACTACTTTTCTAGTTAGAAACTTTATCACCGTTCCTGCTCCTTGGTCTTTTGAGGGTATAGCCTCCACCCATCTGCTAAATCAATCGATCACCACAAGCATATACCGCTTTCCGATGACTGTTCTTATCATAGTCAACGCTAAATGTCTGAATGGCCCTTCTGGTGTTGGGATGTGGCCCAACGGTGTTGTCATCCCTTTTCTGACATTGTTTTGTGCACATACTTCACATTACGCCAGGGCTGCATCTACCGTCGCCTGCATGTATGGTGACCAAAAAACCTTAATTTATCTCATAACTTCGCCTCTCGCACAATGGTCAAAACCATGCGCATTCGTGATCAGGATTCGTAATAGAGCAGCTGGCGCCACTAAGTGTCCTGTATGAGCTCTCCAGAGACCTGCATCATCTCTGGTTGCTCCTCGCTTAAACCACACATTGCGTTCATAGACACTGAGCCTCTCTTTTGCATTCTGACAATATCATCCATTCCAGGGGCTGCCTCTACCAATATGGCTGGTGCCATTATCGCACTATAACACTTTGATGCTAACTTTGCTGCCTCGTCTGCTGCGTTGTTTCCCTGAATGATGTAGTCATTTCCCTTCTTGTGTGCCTGACACTTAATGATGGCTACTTTTAGAGGAAGCGAAAGAGATATCATTAAGTCCTGAATATGATCATGATGTTGGATAGGCGTTCCATCTGTTTTCCTAAAACCTCTTTGCTTCCACACAGCTCCAAATAAATGACAGACACCATGCGCATAGGCTGAGTCAGTATAGATGTTCACCACCTTATCTCGTCCTTCCTTACAGGCGGCCGACCAAAGCTTTTAGTTCCGCTAATTGGGCGGAACATGGCTGTGAACATGCCTGACTAACTATGGTCTGAAATTGGCCCTTACTGTTTCTTCTGACCACTGCGAATCCTGCATGGTTTCCCTCATAGTCCTTATAAGAGGATCCATCCACAAACAACTCTTCTTCGGCCCCCAAAATTGGGGTTGAGAGAAGGTCAAGCCTTAACCTAGTAAACGTCAAGGACTCCGCTACACAATCATGAGGCTCTCCCTCATAACCAAGGGGAACTCTTTCTGCTGGGTTAACTGTTGTACATCGTTTGATAATTATGTCTGGATATGTCAATAGAGGCAAATAGTCAAACAACCTTGAGTTTGTTACAACAAATTTCCCTTGCTCTATCATTTCTGCCACTTTGTGGTGGGTTTGGATGATCACTGGGTATCCCATGGGGATAGTTGAAGCCTTATCATAAGCATACTGGACTGCTGCCAATCCCTGGTAGCAGGGTGGGTATCCCAGTGCCACTGAATCCAATTTAGTGCTATAATATGCAATGGGCTGTTTCTTCCTGCCACTACAGGTGTCCTGTATCAAAACTGCTGTCACATATCCCCTGTCTCTATTAGCAACATACAACAAAAATGGCTTGGTATAGTCTGGTGTTCCCAGAGCAGATGCAGACTGCATATCCTGTTTTATTGTCTCAAAAGCTGTCAAAGCATCACTGTTCCAGTTCAACTTGGCGCCCAACTGCTGCTGTCCAGCGTTTTTCATCAGTTCCCGTAAGGGTGCCACCTAAACTGCATAGTCTTCTATCCAGTCTGAGCTGAACCCTGTCATCCCCAGGAAGGTCATCATTTGCCCTACCGTTTGAGGCAGCGGGGCCTTGCTCACCCCTTCTACTTGAGCCGGGCTTATGGTTTTGGATTGGTGAGCTACAGTCCTACCCAGATATTCAACTTCTGTTTGGCAATACGGCAACCTTTTCTTGGACACCTTGTGTCCTCCCTCAGCCAATTTCTGCAATACTTTTATGCAGTCTGCATGGCATTGCTCCAACGTGGGAGCACATATCAGCAAGTCGTCTACATACTGGATAAATGTTCCCTCTAATACAAGTTCCTCCAAATCTGCCTTTAACACCCGGTTGAAGATGTGCGGGGAATGTTTGAAACCCTGGGGTAAGCGCGTGTATCTACATTGCTTCCCACCATAAGTAAAGGCAAACAGGTGTCTATACTCCTCCGCTAGGGGAACACTGAAAAAGGCGCCACACAAATCTATCACTGTAAAGTACTTGGCGTTGACTGGGATGTTTGTCAGCAACGTGTGTGGGTTTGGAATCTCTGCCTGACACTCCTGCACAATCTCATTTATTGGTCGTAAATCGTGGACCAGCCTCCACTTCTTTTTATCTGCTTTCAGGACGGGGAACAGTGGGGTATTACAGTCACTGACCGTTTCTTCCAACACATCGGCCTCCGCCAGGCCTTCAATGGTTGGCTTAATGCCTGCTTCTGCTTCTGGCTTCATGTAATACTGTCTTTTCCACACAGGCTTAGAACCGGGCTTCACTCGGATATATACTGGGTTTGCTGATTTAACCAGTCCAACATCTGTGTCATGTTGTGACCATACCTGCTCTGAAATTACCTGTTCCATTTCTTTCCTTAACATCTCTTGTTTATCAATAGCTTCCCCTATTTGTACTTTCTGGCCTGTAGTGATCTCCACTTCCAGTGGTTCTCCAATCATTTCTGCAAAACAGAGAACCTTGATTAAATCTTTCTCAGAAGAGCAAAGGATGAGATGGTTATCTGTTTTTTCCCACTGTACATGCTTTGCTCATCTCATCATTGGACCCAGATCCTTAGCTTTAAAACCCTTATTTACCAATAGAGTGACATGTGGGTCTGACCCAGGCACATCAAACCACTTGGCTGTGTCACACACTTCCATCGCTGCCCCTTGTTTCCCTATCACCAAATATTGTGACGTAATGGGAGCCGATTTCCCATTTACATTTATCAACCACAAATGTTCCAGAAATATATCTTAATATGGGTCATATCTTAATGTACAATAGTAATCCATCGAGGGCCTTCTAGCCTCCGGCATCTGTGCTTCAATAAATTTCCCCCATTTGGAAGTAACTTTTCTGACTCCTTCCTCTATGTCTCCTATCCAGTAGACATTTGCTAAAGATGCCTGTTGCATCATCATCTGCCTTTCGATCCCAGTTTCCTCTATTATTATCCCATCTGGTGTGCATTGAATCTGTAGTCCCAAGTGACACAATGCATCTTTTCCCAATAAGTTCATTGGGGTGCGTGCTGAAACTAATATAGGAAGTTTAGCTGAGCGTCCGCTCATGGCTAGATGTACTGGAGCAGTCATGGGTATCTGCTGCGTTTGTCCCGAGAATCCTACTATCTTAGCATATTTTTCTGACATAGGGAGGTGAGAGGCATAATTTGGATTTACACAAGTGTAAGTGGTTCCAGTATCTACCATAATTGGTATGCCTCTATTGTTTACTTGAACCTGCAGCATTGGTTCTTTATCAGTTTGCACTGTTATTGCTGGAAACTGACCCTCCCCTTCAGGATTCTATGGGCACCCTCAATATCTCTGATTTGGTCCCGCCCAAGCGTTCACAGGACCCTGAGGGGGTTGGGACTGTGGCTGCTGCCATGCTGTGTACCAATTATTTGGGCCTTGGTTTGGCCCAGTCCTATCAGGCCATGGGTTTGTGGGACAGCTTCCTCTGGTGTGCCCTGCCTGGTTACATCCCCAGCACACACCTACTGGGCCCCTTGGCCCTCTATACTGATTTCTTGACCTCCCTGAAGGACGGGCGCCATGGTGCTTTCCTCGGTGCCCGTTACGGTGGTCACCGGGGCTTGAGTCTTTTTCTTTTTTGTCAGTTCATCCAGTTGCAGTTGGGTGAGATTTCTCTGGATTTCTTTCCCCTGCTCAGCCATCTTTTTTTCACTTTTTCTGTACCGTTCCACAGCGTGGATGAAATAGTCTCTGAATTCCTTGTGTGGCTTAGATTTTATCAGTGCCACTTTGTCTTCCAGCCTAGTCCTTACTGGCATGGGCAGTGCTTCCACCAGCGCCTTCCTGAACATGAAGGACACTAGGTCAGATCAGTCTCTGGGTCTTTCTCAGAACATGAAGGACACTAGGTCAGATCAGGACACATCAGTCTCTGGGTCTTTCTCAGTTTCCAGCCTCCACCTTTCCAGCTGCTTCTGCAAATATACAGCCGGATTTTCAGCCTCCCCCAGTGGTCTTCCTTTCAACACATCAGTCTATTACAGCCGGGTATTCTACACTCAAGGCCCTCCACAGTTTCTGTCGGAACGGGTCAAAGGACTGTCCATCCCCCATGAAAGTCCCTATCATTTGTGCCAGACCACCATCTCTCAGCACCGCCTCCATTTTGGTCGTCCCCACCACTCTGGCCATCAAGGCCTTCATGTCCCCCACTGCCAGCAGTTTTCCCATGGTCTGTTCTTCCAGCATCCTTATCCATTTCCCAGTTCCATTATGAAGGTTGGGTAATTTAGCAACCAACCCTTCCAGGTCCTGTGTGGCCCAAGGCAAATACTATGGGTTGTCCCCTTTTATCAAAATTGGGTGCATCTGTGCGGGCAGTTTGTCTTCTAGGGCATGTGCTTGCGTTTGACTTTGCAATCCATATCCTTTTGAGGCTATTTCTACTTCTTTGGCCCCTTCTTCTTCTGCCTCTATTTCTTTATCTACCCTTATCAGCTGCTTCTCTGCCCAGTTTGTCGTCTTTTGTCTTTCTTCATCTCTCTGCTCACGTGTCTCTTAATTCATTACTAAGCTGTCTAATCATTTTCTCATAGCGGTAACACTGCTCATCCCTTTGTTGCGGCAGCCTTGCAGCTTTTTCTCTCAACTCTTGTTCTTTATTCTGATGAAACCAATCTAAACTTACTACCTCCTTTCCTGCCTGCCTCTGCTCCCCTTTTCCTTGCCCTCTTGGTTTCAACATCTCGATACACCCTTTACAACAATCCACATCTAGTGCAGGTTTTCCCTTCTCCTCTTTATTTTTGATCAGAGTAGAAGTCTTCACAGGCTTCTTTCCCTCATCTATTTCAATCTCTCCTTCGACTTTCACCGTCACTGTCACCATGGGACACTGTATCCCTTTATATGGCGGGGGGTTAACAGCCCATTTTACCTTTTCCTCTGTCTTTTCCTCATCTTTCTTTAGCACGCTCCTGGCTTTGGCTACACTTGCCAACTGACCTTTACCTTCTTCTAGGAATAGTTTAATCACCTCTCTCAGCTTCTCTCGCTTCCGCTTCCGTTTTTCTGTGATGTCATTGCTTTTACAATTTTTTATGATAGTGTCCATTTCTTTGCATAAGGAGACATCAAATCTCCCTTCTTTCTGCCACTTTGTTGCCATTTTCCTGGTCCATTTCTCTAAGGTCTCAGAAATGGCCTTAATCTCTTCTCCACACAAGGGAAACCTCTTTACTAAGAGCTCAACTGGTGTCCCCGCCATTTTTGCTTTTTACCCCTATGTTCTAAATGGAATGTTAGTTCTCTACTCTGCCAAACTCCCTTCTTCTCGGGACACCCTTCACTTGGCCAGTTCCCTTCCCGGGACGTCTGCCACCTAACTTGACACATTCTCTTTTCTGGGACCACTGCCCAGAGCCCCCTTATCTGTCTAAGTGTTTTCAATCAGGCTTGACAACCCCACCACTAGCCTAGAGTTCTCTTAATACTATTATTCACACAAACAACAATAATCAACAGGAGTTTCATTTATTTCACTTTTACCACTTAACAATGTACAGACTCAGTATTACACTCTTTTCATCAGTCTCCTCCTCTCAAAACCACACACACTCTCTTGGTCTCTGCATTTGCCTAGGGAGGGGTTCATCTAGATTTGGGTGACTTGACCATACTCACCTACCCCGCCACGAAAACCAAATCACCTCTTGATCTTGCAAACCCGTGACCACTCTCCTTGCTATCACTTCACCTGTGTCCTCATACCATTGTTCAAACACCTCTTCCTTATATATTCTTGTCATAAACAGAGTAACCGAAAAATCTTCTCTCCAAGTCTGATTCGTTCTTTGAACCCATCTATCTTGGAGCCTCCTCCTTTCCAACACCTTTCTATATGTGTATGGTCTGATCATGTATTTTCCCAAAGTCAATTAAAACCACACTTCCTCTCCTGGCCTCTGCCTTTGTCTGATTATGGGTATATCTAATTCTGGATTACTGGACCAAATTCTCCCACCTGCTACTTCAATCAACGTGACCTGTTTGTCTATCGTATGTGCAGACTGCAACCTAACCAATATATCTCCAGTGTCTGGATCGCGACTGATAGCCTCTTCTTTTTTAAATACTGTTACTGAGATTGTGGTAGCAGTAATGTTATCTCTTAAGGAATATGTGTTTGTAATAATTGGCAGACAAAGTCTTCGTTATTCTGGCAATACTTCAAATAGTGTTCTTGTGCCCATATGGATCAGCAAACCAAATTATCTTCAGTGGTTGCTCTAGCTGTCTAGCTATATGCGTATCCAAACTCAGATAGCTAGACCAGATTCTAATTTCTCCCACCTCAATCCAGACTACCTCCACTTTTCGTTGTCCAGGTCTTATACCTTTGTAACTCTTTTGCCGTAGATATACGCCGAATTAGGTTCTCTCTTTCTCTTAGTATAGTTAAAGAAAATGTAGTGACTGTAATGTTGCTCCCACTTCTTCTATACTTCTGTGAAATTATATTCCTGTATAATCGCAGTCTATCCTTCTTCTCAAAGAGTGTTGTTGGCGAAATTTTTCCCATTTACCTGTAACTATCGGGAGACAATCTAAATACCTTCCGTTCTTCTCTTTTTTGCATAAGGATCATTAAACCAGAACATCTCGCAGGGCTGCTCTAACTGTCTACCCATAGGCCCATTTAATTCAGGATGACTTGAGCAAACCCTTATCTGGCCGACCTCAATCCAAATTACTTCTCAAGTAAATGACCACGCAGTCGGATATCTTACTACTTCTCTTCCGTCACTCACGTTTCGTATTGTATTTTCCCTTTCCCTCAATATGGTCACTTCAAACGTAATGATAGTGACATTACCTATACGAATTGTGTATCTCTTTGGGGCCAAACGCCCATATATGCTCAATGTATCTTTCTTATCGTGCCTTGTCCTCTTTTCATGTTTCCTAACAACCAGACCACTCATTCCACACACATTCACTAATCATACACTTCAGGGCGCCTTGCAGCCCTCAACTCACACACTCCTCACAACCCTGGGCAATTTTCCAACCACAACTGTCCACACTCACTCTGCATTCATCGGCAGACCAACTTCTTAATCCTAATTAATGCTCTCACACACTCGTATTACAGTCCGTTGACCCTGTCTCTTCCTGGTCTGCAGGTAGTCGTCACTCCCCTGGTTTGCAGGTAGCCGTCATCAACACAGAACTGTCCAACACTCCCAACCGCATCCAAACCCTCAGCAGCCCTCTATCGTGCTGGGTTGGTATCCACGGTGCCCTGCAATCCCTGTCTCTTGTGGCCTTCCCTCTATGCAAGGCGGATTGGGGGACTTCCTGCCGAAAGCAGACCCTTCTAGGTGACCAAACCTAAGGCGGTATTTGACAGATCTACTTAGTTGCAACTCTCTGACTTATTTACAATTTATTTACAGGATGTTAGTAAACATACATGTTATTTTGAATTCAAAAACTCCATTCTTTCATAATACATAGTTTGTTAATTTAGAGAGGACTTACGTGGTGTGTGTCTGCCCGGCCTGGAAGGTCAAGTCACACAAACTAATAAATTTAGAGCAAGAACATGCTTACCTCTTAGCGTGGCCACGCGTTGTTTGTGTAACCTGACCCTCAGCGCCCTTGGCAGCCATCCACCTGGCCTCGTGCCAATCTCAGCGGTGCCTCCAAGAATATGTCATGGAAAAATGTATCTTCTTGCCAAAAAGGATGCAACAACTCAAAAAGATGCAATAACTCAGGAGTTTGTGAATTCAAAGTAGACTTTAATGAGCAATCATAAAAGCCGAGTTGACCTGCAAGAACAACAGTCTTGCCAACTCTGGACACACACATTTATACAGTGTTATCTTGCATAACCTTCCTGGTCACCCCCTTACGCTAATTCTTGGGTGAATCTTTCTCCCCATCCGCCACCATTGTTTCACAACCTTCTAAGATCCGTTCCTTGTTAAATATTGGTGGCGCAGGCTTTAGGGATTTGTATAAAAATAATAGAGTCATTAGGGCCCTATACATTCATTATTACTTGATTATCTCCAAACAGTAATTAACAGTGATTATATTTATTGATTATATATTCCTGATACATTGATTATTACTGTTACCATATTGATTCTGTTACTATATTGATTCATTGTATTCTCTCTCAAGTGCATATTGATTATACATACATACATAAAGGGTGATAGTTCAGAAACACTCCGATGTCAAACCTCTATATACTTGCCCTATATATTCTATACCAACAAATGTTTTTTATTTAAATTAGTCAGCAGAATGAACCATTCACAATTTTTGTGAACTGAGCATAGATAGGTTACACCAGGGCTGTTGCAATTATTACATAATTGCCTGATCGAAATAATTTGAACCTGATCGCAATTATTTTTATAGACAATGATCTTTTGCTCAATATTTTGATTCCAAAATTATGTTTCCAATCTGAATAAGGGATTTTGAAGCCAATGAAATAGCTTACCATGCGAATTATGTCAATTTTCATAGGATGTCAGAGCGTTTCACAGGGCTTGTCATTGTTGCCATCTGATTCTGGTGGCAATGGGTACACGATAATATTTTTTGAATCATTATTCCAAAAGCAATATAAGAACTACAGCTGAAGAGTAGGGCTGCACGATTAATCAAAATCACACTGAAATCGCAATTTGAACATGTGCGATTTTTAAACCGCAGAAAGCTACGATTTTGGCATTTTATTTTATTTATACGCTTAATCAAAATAATTATTTTTACTGGTGTGCCAACTTCGCTATAATCATATTCGTATTTGTATAAAATTTAGGCCTATAAGGAGTTGATTTTAGAATCCGTTTGCCTACTTAAACATAATAATTCAGATTATTAGTATAAAGGTTGGAGTCTGGCAAGCGAACGGTACGATCGTGTCAGTCAACACATACAAGCGCTCTTACAACACACATTCCTGTATCTTTTGCTTTTTTAAGACAATAAATGTTTACAATTCAAATGTCCAGTTGTATATCTCAAATCTGTCAATCAAACTATAAAAATAGAGCCTATACATTGTTCTGATCACGCACTCTCACTCGTCCCAATGTATTAAAAGTGAGTTAAAGTGAGTATTCTTAAAATATCCCAATTCCGTGATGGCTCTATAACTAATGAAAGTAATAGCCACAACCCAATAAAGTTACAACAAGCGCGGGTCGGGGGGATTTAGCAGTGCAGGCATTCCGAACAGCAAATTCTAACAGTCAGAGACATCCAAGATGCGGCGTACTGCCAGAGAATAGTGCGGAGTAGGGTTTGCTGTTAGGGAGAGTAAGAGGATCGATTAAGAAAACCAACCCAGAGGACAATGTGACAGAGACTAGGGATGATTTGGTGCCGAAAAATAATTCATCTTCTGTTTGGGAATATTTCGGGTTCCAGAGAGATGACACAATCTAACATAGGCCAAACTCAGTAAGTTGGTGGCTAGAACAACGCGACATCAGAACAAATTTATTTCAACACTTCAGCCAGCGCCATAGGGACATCCATGAAAAATGCGTGGCAAAGAAGTGAGGGGGACTAAGCCCCGAATGTATTGTGATCCTAGTAACGCCTCTGTTTCCAACCATATTTCCTAATTAGATAATGCGCATTAAAGTCTAGGCTTATGGCCTATAAATAGCCTATATATGTTGTCCCATTGCATTAAACATTGAAACACGTTTTGTAAGGGAGGTTATATAGAATAACTAGGCGATTTCAAATAACTACGTTTTTCTGTGGTCAGTAGGGGCACCCATTGCTTGTTTTTTTTTTTCAAACCGGCCCGGGGATGTCTGCTTCACCTTGGACATTTCGGAGTCATCTGCTGGAGCTGGTGCCGGAGTGTGATGCTTTTGAATCTGGCGCCACGCTTAGTCTTATAACCAAACACTCACTAGCCTAATGTCTTACTAGTGTAAGATCTAGCGGAGGTTCACTGTTTTCTTGACAACAGATCATATAGGTCACACAATATTAGGCTATTTAATATGCTATTAATCTATTTATTTATTCATTTGGCATATTTGGGCCGTTGATATTTTCATCTGCTGGACAACTATGCCTACACCTGATACCGGCGATAAGCCGGAATTTGCTGACTGACGTACACTGCAGTGAATAGAAAAATCTTTTGAATTAACTCCATCAATTTTCTTTTTAACTGACAAGCTTTGAACGTAAAGTGGCAAATCAAAAGTAAACTAAATCTGGATAACATGGTCACAGAACCTGTTTGAAAAACAGTGAAAAGTTATAAGAATATAATTATCCCCCTGCTGTATAAAATATGACATAACTGTGCAATGTTCTGTTAGATTTAAGTGTATACACTTAACATCTCAACTGCAACACTTTAAAAATAATCTACATAACCCCTCCATCCCGATTAAAAGGTATAAATAATTGCATTATTAACTTGCTGGCTATAATACCACGCGGACTAAGAGTAGCCTACTGTACACAAGGCAGCGTTTACCCGTAGTAGCGAGGAAGCACGCGTGAGCGGTAGCTAACTTTTGTCTTACATTGCAGATCATAGCAGGGATCTGATGGGGATAACGTCTTGATTTCAACACCAGTGCATAGGTCCAAACCGAAAGGAGTTTGGTAGAATACGATCGCTTAAATTACGAGTCTGGTCCTATACACTGGCACTGAAATGAACCAATTTCAATGCAAGGTCTCCTGGGACAGACCCGCAAAGATGCGCCGTTCTCGTAGCCTATTCACTTCGTGAAAATTATAGTGTTTTTCTGAAAACTCCTCTCGGTTTTTCGATACCTTAATCATGTCACAGGTTTGTAAATGTATCTGTAAAACAGCCTACATTAGGATAACATATTGCCTGATGTGACATTAACAATTTTAGTAGCCGTTCACTCAGAGAAGTATGATAGAAGTGAATGTTGTTGAGAGAGTGTTTGTGATGCCGAAGTTATCACCCTAGCTACCTAACGGCTGTGGGAACTATGGAGAGTTGATGCACTAATACTAGCAGGACTGTTGCTAATGTCGAGTTGGAAGTAGCTAATCTGTGATTGTGAAACTGCATGTGAATGAAAGTGAAAATGAATAACACAATTAATTTTCATAGCGCATTAAAGTGAAAATGGATGATTGATACAGACTAATGGGTGAATGTTATAAATGATCTAATTTGAGCTATAATAAATTACAGTAAGAAGGTAAATGTTGAAGATGTTTGTTTATGGTGAGAAAACCATATAAAAGAGAAAAATCACTATTGATATTTTTGTCCATGTTAAGTAAAAGTGTATAGCTCAAGCGTTTTGCATAAAGAGAATAGGTCTGCTCGAATAGAATATGAACAAGTGATTAAATATGTTAAATAGTAAATAATTATTTTTGTTTTGATACCTGATGACGCAGAAGAATAAAGCCAGCACCGTGAATGACACAAAAACGTGTTTTCTGCCTATTCTTTTCCGAATACAGGACTACAGGACCCGACCCTGGCCAACGTTGTCAGGGCGGTAACAACAGCATTAAAAAAATCGGATTTCACAACTTGCTTCCAATCATTAAAAGAACGCAACACATCTTACTTGGAAGCCCCGCATCCGCACACACACACACACACACAAACACACACAAACAAGTATTCTCGAACTTATAAATATACAGTTTGTAAGCATCGTTGCCTGTTAAACATTTCTACCAAGGTGAAGAAAACAATCTCGCGTTAATGCTCGAACGTTTTAAGAAGATGCGCTTACAAAAGTTTTGTTTACCTGAAATAACATACCTTAACCTGTCAACGAATCACCATTGTTCATGCAAATTTAAACTCAACCTTCTGGGTAACTATGTAACGTTTTGCCATGTAATGCAACTCAAAAGTTAATGCTGACTTAAAATACCCATTTTGATTTCACAAATCATCATTGCTCATACATACACATGTACCAAAATCATCATTTTTATTTTTAACAATATTTTAAACCCAACCACGATACAATCAACCTAGTCATAATATCTGGTCAACCCAGGCGTAGTTTGTTCCTTCAGAATAATAGCATTGCTCATGTGACGTGTGTTTATGTAGTGCTGTGGTGGATTACAAACCTTATGTGAAACATGAGACGTTTATCAACCTGCATATACTACAGTTTGTACTAATGGTTATATTAAGGACCATTACAATGGGCAGATCTGAGCTTAAGGCCCATCGCATGTTAAAATAAAAAATGGGCAGAAACTCTCCAAAAATCACAAGTCCGAACCCTTCTTTATATCTTACACAAAAAAGCACATATTGTAAAATATGAAAGGTTAACACCCACTAGTTGTAGGACATCTGTTGTAGCACTTATCGGAACATAAAATGATGGGGAATTTAGCATTGCTGAACCCTGGCACACTTTTGTTAAACATCAAACATCTTGCCGCTGATATAACGCTAATTGCCTGGGAATTTAACAATCCTGGATCCCTAAGACCAATTTGTTATGCATCAAACATCTCGCTACTATTATAACACTTGTCTGGGGTGTTTATCAATCGTTGTAAAACATCAAACATGACCACAACAATGCAATCATAAATTACAAAGTCACTGGACATGCATACATCATTCTGGAAGTTCCGCCCTAACACACATCATACAGGAAGTCCATACGTAACACAGGAAGCCCCACCCAGCAAACCGGAAGTCCAGCCTACCTGTCAAATCAAACCGGAAGCCCCGCCCACCAGGGTCATAAATCACCAAAATGACAGAATATTCCCTACATTTACTATTTTCTCCCATTGATTTGTTCAATCCCAATCCCTGATCTTGTGAGTTTAGTCTGCTTGTAATCATTCTTGTAAGTCTTGTGATGTTGCACCTCTGGGTTTAAAACTGTAATAAACAGATCAGAAAGATTGATCTTCCTTACTTACAAGGCCTTGGATAAAGGTAGGTCTATAATTTTGGGTTTACTTTCAGATTTTTTCAAGCTGTGCTTCCTAGAATAGTCACTAATATGTTTTATGAGCATGCAAAAAAAATCTCCATACAGATCAAACTGTTTGTTACAGGCATTTTGTTGCACTTTTTTGTGAAGTCATTGCTTTAATGTTTTATTAGTTACCCTAGCTTGTGAAAGTTAGACAGGGAGAATGCTAGCAGTATTGATTTCTTTGGTATTGATTTTTGTATTATATTTGAGCAAAACAACAAATTATTATTTGAATCTGCAGTAGGCTGCATATCAATGTATTTTCGCACAGTTGTCAAACAACCTGGGCAAACATCACACAACTAACCACTGATTATTAAGCTGGTTTTAAAGTTTTTCTTGTTGTGTCAACACTCAGCCTTTGCTCAAGTAGACAACTACTGTACCAGCATCTACATGGATAGAGTGATGAGAAAGCATCCTGGCAGCTCCATCAAGCTGCACAACGGAGAGGCAGATATCAGCTGCTCAACTGTTACTGGGCCAAAGAAACCTGCTAGCCCAGTACCAGAACAAAAGTTCTGATTATAACTGCTAAAGAGCAACTGCCAAGTGGGTTACTGTGGAGGGGACTGCTTTGAGGCACCTGCTCAGTTATATCTGTTTGGGAAAAGGAAACAGTGTGTACAGTTTATTTTTTCAGAGCACAAACTTAAATAATATTGGATTTAAAGATAATCAATTTTGTGAATTGATGTAATGAAAATCTAAATTAGAATACAGAACTTTGTAGGTGTCCATCAGGGTTTGATCTGTGAGGCCGTTTGGTATCTCTGTCTGAGCCTGCGGTAAACGTAGAAACTGTCCAGTAGACAGTTGTGTTATCATTGCAGCTACCACATGCTGTTTTCCCAAACCTTTTAAACCATGAATGTCTACACAAAAGGGGATGTTGATAGTTCCTTACTGCTGGGACTGTTACAAGGGAATGTTCGTCAACCCTTTCCATTCCCTTAAATAAAGCATGTCAGGCTGTGTTACATAAGGTTTTCCTTTCACACAGTGTTAGGAGGGCTCTGATACAGTTGTGCTCAAAAGTTTGCATACCCTTGGAGAATTGGTAATATATGTACCATTTGTAAAGAAAACATGAGTGAGCAGGCAAAACACATGTCTTATTTCTTATGGGATTCACATTCAACTGTAGGTCATCACAGAATGGCACAATCATAAAATAAAACATGGCAACAAAGAAAAAAATGAACTGACCTCTGTTCAAAAGTCTGCATACCCTTAGTTCTTAATACTGTGTATTGCCCCCTTTAGCAACAATGACAGCGGGCAGTCTTTTGTAATAGTTGTCTATGAGGCCCCGAATTCTTGCAGATGGTATAGCTGCCCATTCGTCTTGGAAAAATGCCTCCAGGTCATGCAAGTCTTTGGTCATCTTGCATGAACCGCACGTTTGAGATCTCCCCAGATTGGCTTGATGATATTAAGGTCAGGAGACTGTGATGGCCACTCCAGAACCTTCTCCTTTTTCTGCTGTAACCACTGGAGGGTCAACTTGGCCTTGTGCTTCGGATTATTGTCGTGCTGGAAAGTCCAAGAGCATCCCATGCGCAACTTTCGTACAGAACAATGCAAATTGTCTGCCAGTATTTTCTGATAACATGCTGCATTCATCTTGCCATAAATTTTCACAAGATTCCCCGTGCCTTTAGAGCTCACACACTTCCAAAACATCAGTGAGCCACCACCATGCTTCACATTGGGGATGGTATTATGTTCACTATAGGCCTTTTTGACCCCTCTCCAACCATAGCGCTTATGGTTGAGACCATAAAGCTCCATTTTGGTCTCGTCATTCCAAATTACAGTGTGCCAGAGGCTGTGAGGCATGTCAAGGTGTTGTCAGGCATATTGTAACCAGGCTTTTTTGTGGCATTGGCGCAGTGAAGGCTTCTTTCTGGCAACTCGACCATGCAGCTAATATTTGTTCAAGTATCATTGCATTGCGCTCCTTGAAAAAACCACACCATCTTTTTCCAGAGCAGCCTGTATGTCTCCTGAGGTTACCTGTGGGTTTTTCTTTATATCGTGAACAATTCTTCTGGCAGTTTTGGCTGAAATCTTTCTTGGTCTACCTGACCATAACTTGGTATTAAGAGATCCCCGAATTTTCCACTTCTTAATAAGTGATTGAACAGTATTGACTGGCATTTGCAAGGCTTTGGATATTTTTTTATATCCTTTTCCATCTTTATAAAGTTCCATTACCTTGTTACACGGGTCTTTTGACAGTTCTTTTCTGCTCCCCATGGCTCAGTATCTAGCCTACTCAGTGCATCCACGTGAGAGCTAACACATTGACTATTTATACACAGACACTAATTGCAATTTAAAAAGCCACAGGTGTGGAAAATTCACCTTTAATTGCCATTTTCACCTGTGTGTGTCACCTAGTGTGTCTGTAACAAGGCCAAACATTCAAGGCTATGTCAACTTTTGATCAAGGCCATTTGGGTGATTTCTGTTATCTTTATGATTTAAAAAGATAACAAAATTTCACAATTTCTGCCAGGGTATGCAAACTTATGACCACAAATGTATTTCATACATCCGTTCTGCCCAATTGCTTAGAATCTCAGACAATCACAGTTAATGCTAATACATTAACTATACATCAACTTTCAATACATTATCAATATATATTTTGGTTATTATCTGTTGATATTAGTTAGCCTATCACCAACAAAAACAACAGTTAGTAATCTCTTTAAAGTGCTCCCTAAATTCTAAATGATAGATGCGGTTCATGTAGAATTTTACAGGCTATGTAAATGTGTCCCCTCCTTCACCATCCTTCTCCTCATTTGCTCCATTTCTCTGTCAGCCAGAAAGGCTGGCATGTTCTAGAGCATGTGCCATGCATTTGATACCCTCCCCTTCCCCAGCTGCCCCTTTCTACACTCATTACAATGTGATTGGCTATAATCAATATGGGATGACTGTGAATATCATAAAGTGGCAAACTCCCTATTATTCATGTAATTTCACTGTTATTTTATGTACCCCAGCATCGTAAGCACAAGAAATTTGGAACATATTGTACACATTGGGTTCATAAAATATCGTAAGAACTGTAAACCATGTCATCATTATTTTCCCAGGTCGTACCATATTATACAGAATGGATGACATACTACACAATTTGATGACGTGGTAAACTTTGCTGTAGTGCACTCTTTAGTATGGAATAATGAAAATATTGACCTGTATCTACATTCTAGTTACTTTTGGAATTAACTCTGCATTAGGCTAAGATCAAAGAAATCATTCATAATGATTAATTCATTAAATATATTATTTAATGGAAAGGTATAATCTCTTAGTTGAGATGACTTTAAGAGCTTGTTGTTTTGCACACAACCAAAAAGTAGCTAACCCGAGCCATCCTTATTGGATGGATTTACATCTAATATACCATCTTCTCAATGACATACATGCCAGCCTATGGTATATATTACGCCAACACTCCATTTCAGTGTCAGTGCTGTGTGTGTGGCTGTCTTGTAGCAATAGTAATTATGCTTTTTATTTTTAGCTCACCATGTCAGTATGGAGACTGAGAGAATATTAAACTTACCCTCCCCACCAACAGAGCCTTGACTACAGAGAACATGAGTTGTGTGTATTCGTTTCACTGACAGCATATCAGAATTTGTGTTTCTTGTCATAAATGGGTTACCCCTGCCTAGAAACACGTTCCTAAGCAACTGTCTCAGTCACATTTATACAGTCTGTGCAGGTGAACAAGCATGAGTTGGTGGCATAGCCAACCTCATTGTCGTCATCAATGTTGAGGAACTGTGAGCTGCTTCTAAACTGGGTGTATATGGCAACGAGACAGACAAAAAATGACGTGTCGAAAAACACACTGTTTTTGCAGCCTCAGAGAAACCTTGTCAATGATTGGTTTGGTAATGGAGATCTTAGGGTTTGGAAGTAGTGTGTTTTTCAACTGCTAGGTATGGATTGCACATTTGAATGGACATTTAAAATGTCCTAACAGCACAATATATTTTCACATTTTGATTAGTTGATCCCTATCTATTACACACACATACACCGATCAGCCATAACATTATGCCAGTTATCTTTACACCTCTTACGAAAGTTGCCAATTCGAGGCCAGTTGTGAGAACTACAGTCTTTTATTACACAACATTCCAAAGCTGGCTTTAAAAATGAAAATGTGCTTACAGATAGGGCAAACAGTTCAAGGTGAAAATTCTTACTTGCAGGTTCGTTCATGGCAATGCTACCATAGAAAATAACTAGTAGGTCTACTTGTGAATCAATCAATTTCACAGGATAACAAGAAAACATGTTACCTATAATATAAAAACATGTTACCTATTATAATAGCAATAAAACATACACACTAATAAAGATAATTAAAATTTTAAATCTTTGCAAATACAGTAAAATGAACAGACTTAAAAAAGGGACTGTTTGTGTGTGTGCATGCAGGCAGTCTTATGGCTTTCAGATATAGTTGTGCTCAAAAGTTTGAATACCCTTGGAGAATTGGTAATATATGTAAGTAGTTAATATAGGACATACAGCTCCGGAAAAAATTAAGAGACCACTGCACCTTGTTCTTTCCTTTCCAAAAAAGTTGAAAAGGAAAGTTTTGAGTGAGGAACAGAAGCATTCAATTTGCAGTGGTCCCTTAATTTTAACCCTTCTGTTCCTCATTCAAAACCTTTTTCAACTTTTTTGGAAAGGAAAGAAAAAGGTGCGGTGGTCTCTTAATTTTTTCCTGAGCTGTATTCTGTCACTTTGGATGATTGATTGATAGGTAGGTGGGACTTCCAGTTTGGGGGTCGGGACTTCCAATTTGGTAGATGGGACTGTGTGACGTATGCCGGCGTGGGACTTCCGGTGTGACATATTTTCCGGGGTGGTACTTCCGGTGTGACGTATGTTCCGGGGTGGTACTTCCTGTGTGACGTATGTTAGGGATTGTAACTTCCTGTATGATGTATGCATCTCCGGGGGATGAAATATGGTATGGGGGTGTGTGGTATGTAATTTATGGTGGCCTTGATGTTTAACAATAGGGCTCCAGGGTTCTGGGGATGTTAAATTCACAAGATATTCAGTGTTACAATAAGTCCGATGTTTAACAATAGGGTGCCAGGGTTCGGGAATGTTAAATTCCTAAGGCAAAAGATGTTACGATAAGTAGTTTGTTGTTTAATCCACAGGCAATCGATGCCTTGTTATGACAAGTTCTAAGTGTGTACAACAGATGATCTATAAACACTGGGTGGTACCGTTCTTGTTTTTACGATGCCATAGGTGGCTGGCATGGTCGGTGTATTTAAACCACACAGACCCCAGGTGTTGGTCATTCAGACTAGCCTGAGTAAACCTGTGTACAATATAAAACATGACAGAGTCTACAGCGATCAATATTGGGTTTGAAACACCGGTGAAGGTTAACAGCTTAACTGCTGCACAGCAATTCGGCAAGAGAATTAATTTGGGTGGTGATGACACGATGAAGATGCCACCCTCAAAGAGACCGATGCAGCGTTAAGCCCGGATTCATCAACTACACCATGATATGTTGACACAGGAGTGGAAGTTGGAAGACAGGTGAACTGGTGGATACATTTTCAACCCTGAGATACCAGAAGTCACATTTTATGAATTGTCCGAAGGCAAGGTGTTTCAACAGAGTTTGACTGATCAAATGACCTTTAGTGCTAGTTTATGGAGCACCTTTCAAAAAGTTTTATTTGGGGCCAAAACAGGGCACACATAATACGGTAGATGTGTTGTTTAAAGTCATTGAAGGACTGCAGAAGCATGATTCTGTTAGATTGGAGCTATTTCCGGAAAATGTCACCAAGTTAGAGTGTGACTGGGACTGCACACTGTTCGACTGACGTACAACCCTGAAGCCCTGCCTTAAGCTAACACAATACCCAACACAGCATTAAAACAGACAGTCCGTCTGAGACTATCAAGCAGCCGGCAGACTTAATGAAACATGTCTCAGGAATACAACCATCTGGAGTTTGAAGAACCCAAGGCTGAGGACAGGCTGGGTGATGCCTTGGATGACAACGCTAAACCTGGCTATGCTGTCCCGGACCCTGACCGTTCAACTGTCTTACCCACCAAGAAACAACCATTGGCTTGATTGGCTTGGCGCTCAAATAGGACCTCTTAATCTATAATACCTGTCAGATGTTGACAAGAGTTATCACAAAATGGACAAATGCCTTGCACCACAGGTTTTAAAGATCATCAAAGCAACATTGAGTATGATCCTGGAAAACGTTGTTGCGGCTATTCTCTCCAAAGCATGCATCGGATGTGAAGTAGACCACCCGAGTCAGAGAAGACATTCTTGTCTCGAACCGCCTGATTGACTGCGATCAGAATGGGTGACGGCGGTTTCTACATAACGCTGCCTAGTAACTCATTGAGACATATCTATCCAAACAATTTGAGTTGTATTCTTTTGGAACCGCTTTTGTTGTACTTTAAATACTATTTTAAAACAATGTAGTTTACTAAATATATGTCAGTGTGTTAAAGTAGACACGCTTATTTCATAATTAAGTATACTTATAATACATGATTGGAAATTGTAATGTCTGTAGGTGGGTACACAGGAGTGGTATAGGACCCAGACACAGAGAGATTGATTCAAGGCGTAGGGTTTAATTCCAAAGTGGTAAGGCAAAAATCATATTCAAAAACACAGCTCAGATCGTAAACTTTTCCAGGCAGGAAATCACAAGGGCTAAGCAGAATCATTAGTCGATGAAACACTGGGCTAAGGTCAGTACACAAAATCAGTACTAAATATCGGGCTCAGTATGTCCCTTGCACAAACAATACCTCACAATGAACAAAAGCAAACACAGAACTAATATGGAGGGAGCTGTGATAGAAATTTGAAATTGAGAATCAATATATGATGGGATTGTTGATGTGCTGTACACTGCTTGCTGTTACCTACCTGCCAAACTTTTTCGAATTTACTCTATATAAACTAATTGGTTAAATTCTACTTTAGGAGTTTACCAACATATTATTTTTATCTATTGACTTTTTACCCAACTTTTCTACACCGGGACTCTAATTGGACAAAATAAACGGAGCTACTCGCCACCTGAACACCTGAAGCTAAGTACCATTATTATGCCTTATTGTCGTTGTTGTAATTTCAACACGGAGGAGAACTATTGTCTTCAGCTAAAGATAGCAGAGTTACAGTCTTGGCTTCAGACGCAAATGTCAGGCAAGGATTATGTTAGTGTAGAAACAGAAAAAACAGCGTCTGTGCCACCAGGAAGAAAAGATAGTGTTGTTAGCCCCCCGGCACAGCTCCTGCAGCCGGGCAAGAACTTTCTCTTGGTCACTGGGAAGAAATGCCGTTGACCAGTTAAACCTGTGTCACTGCTAGAGCCAACAAAGATTTTCAACAGATTTTCCCCACAGGAGTCGGAGTCAAGGCCCGAGCTGTCTTCAGAGGGGAATGATCGGCAGGCATTTTCTACCGGTGGCCCGGAAAAACTGAAAACTTTAGTCATCAGCGATTCCATTACCCACAGTATTAGAATAAAGAATCAGCCGGCGATCATACACTGTTTACCGGGGGGCAGAGCCACCGACGTAGCCGCAAATCTGGGGTTGGTACTAGCAAAGTCTAAAACTGGCAAGTATAGAGAGTACAGAGATATTGTTATTCACGTTGGCACCAACGACGTTAGGATGAATCAGTCAGAGGTTATGAAGCAGAACATAGCATCAGTGTGTAAACTAGCTAGAAAGATGTGTTGGCATCGAGTAATTGTCTGTGGCCCCCTCCCAGCTAGGGGTAGTGACGAGCTCTACAGGAGACTTGCGCAACTCAATCGCTGGCTGAAAACGGAGTTCTGCCCGTCTCAGGAGGTAGAGTTTGTAGATAACTGGCTCTCTTTTTGGGACTCTCCTAGAAATAGGGCCAAGCCTGATCTGCTGAAGAGCGACAGACTCCATCCTAGTTGGAGTGGTGCTCTTCTTTTTTTTAGGAACATTGACAGGAGTTTCTGTAGCCTCACCATGAGATAGGGTGCAGGACAGGCCACAGGTTGTTAGCCAGCCTGCTAGCATAGTGGATAGTGCATTGTCTGTCGATAGCATAGTGAGAATAGTTAGCATAGTTTTGCCCGTTGTGACTGTGACTCGTTCCAGGCTGAGAAAGTATAACCCTCCAGGGTCTGCAGTGATTTTGGCTGGATTTCACTACTTGGACATTTTGGGTCCTACATTCATTTCTGTAACAGGTATCATGAAGTATTGTATATCCTGGTAATCACAACCCCCTCAGCTAAAATAACAACACATAAAAACAGACTTCTGGGACACTATTTAGAAAACTCGTGTTGGAAAGGCAAAAAAATGTTTCACGAAGAACATTTCTGCGATACAGTATGATAAAAAAAATTTGAAACCATTATGAAGTTTTGTTTCTATGTTATTTTCTGATATTTCCATGCCTTTATTGTCATATTACATTGCTTTAGGTTGAAACTAATGAATAAAATTAATTATACAATGTAAAAAATATAGGTTCCCCAAAAAATATTGGGTTCTTCAACCTTCAAATGGACCACAATTTTATGAATATGAGATGTGTAAATTTGTCTATGTCTATGTGTAATGACACCAAAAGGCCACCAGATGGGAGCAGAGGATCGGTAGCATGTTTTTTTTTTTGTTAAGATACCCACCTTTTTTCCAAAAACCAAAGAACATCCCCATAGTATGTTGACAGAAGAACATTTTTATATCATTTTTATAATACAAACGACGTAATATGGTGCTATAGATCATAAATAGCGATGTACTTCTAATCTGGACAGGTCGCCTGTCTGAGCTGGATGGTCGTTGGCGTTGCCTGTTATGAAGTGTTCCTGGACAGAATAACTTTCCTCGGCCTCTTGATTATGTTCAAATATGTTCTAAAACGTTTTGGATGAAAACAGAGTTATCTTGCATAAACGGAACGAAAACTATGTTGGTAATCACCATTATCGATCAGTGGAATGCGCCATGTTGTTTACCGTCACTATGGGACTGACCCCTATGATGTCCCATCATTCCTACATTGTAGAGGTCGTTTCCAGCCGTAATAAACATAGTAGAAGCGCCATTTGTAATTTGGTCGTTGTGGAATTGACAACTAAACAAAGGAAGACTTGGATTATCCAATGCATAAGTGACCGGTTTGGTCCAAATCTACCAGGAGTGTATTGGCTATAGGAACACAAACTCTGTACCAGTCTCTTCGTTAGAATGCCTAGATCTAAACTAAAGTCAGTCATATGTTTCTAGTGATTACTTTTTATGGAAATGTACACATAT
>JACXGI010000444.1:108147-138617 GCA_016801175.1 Esox masquinongy
TCCCCCCCCTCTCTCTCCCTCTCTCTCCCTCTCTCCATGGAAATGTATAAAAACCACTGCTGTGTTCATCACTATCCTCTTGTCATAGGACCAACTGCACGGCAAAAACAGTGCAAGTACTACCTCAAAGGTAATTTGAATACAAAAAATAACTATTCAGCATGACAAAAGAGTTGAAAAGAAAACTTTGAATAAGGAAAAGAAGGGTTCAATTCTGGCTTTACTGGCAGAGGGATACAGTGAGTGTCAGGTTGCTTCCATCCTATAAATTTCAAAGACGGCGGTTCATAAGAACAAGGTCAAGCAACAGACATTGGGGACAACAAAGCTACAGACTGGCAGAGGGTGAAAACGACTGTCCACTGACCGAGATGACCGTCAACTCATTCGAATGTCACTCAACAACCATAGGATGACATCAAGTGACCTACAAAAAGAATGGCAAACAGCAGCTGGGGTGAAGTGTACAGCGAGGACGGTTCGAAACAGACTCCTAGGGGCAGGGCTGAAGTTGTGCAAAGCTAGAAAAAAGCCCTTCATCAATAAGAAGCAAAGAAGAGCCAGGCTGATTAGACGGAGACCTGGAGAGGCCTACAAGCCACAGTGTCTCACACCCACTGTGAAATTTGGTGGAGGATCGGTGATGATCTAGGAATGCTTCAGCAAGGCTGGAATCAGGCAGATTTGTCTTTGTGAAGGACGCATGAATCAAGCCAACTACAAGGTTTTCTTAGAAGAACACCTGCTTCCTACTGCTCTGACAATGTTCCCCAACTCTGAGAATAGGTTTTTCCAGCAGGACAATGCTCCATGCCACACAGCCAGGTCAATCAAGGTGTGGATGGAGGACCACCAGACCAAGACCCTATCATGGCCAGCCCAATATCCAGACCTGAACCCCATTGAAAACCTCTGGAATTTGATCAAGAGGAAGAGGGATGGTCACAAGCCATCAAACAAAGCCGAGCTACTTGAATTTTTGTGCCAGGTGTGGCATAAAGTCACCCAACAGCAATGTGACAGACTGGTGGAGAGCATGCCAAGACGCATGAAAGCTGTGATTAAAAATCAGGGTTATTCCACCAAATATTGATTTCTGAACCCTTCCTCAGTTAAAACATTAGTATTTTGTTGTTGAAAAATGAATATGAATTTGTTTTCTTTGCATTATTTGAGGTCTGAAAACAATGCATATTTTTTGGTTATTTTGACCACTTGTTGTTTTCTACAAATAAATACTCTAAATGACAATATTTTTATTTGGAATTTGGGTGTAATGTTGCCAGTAGTTCATAGAATAAATCAAAACTGTTCATTTTACTCAAACACATACCTATGAATAGTAAAACCAGAGAAACTGATAATTTTGCAGTGGTCTCTTAATTTTTTCCAGAGCTGTATACAGTTGTAGTCAGAAGTTTACATACACTTAGGTTGAAGTCATTAAAACTCATTTTTCAACCACGGTTAGGACATCAACTTTGTGCATGACACAAGTAATTTTTCCCTACCTTACACAGGAAGCAGCTCAGGTTCTGATCCAGTCACTTGTCATCTCCCATCTGGACTATTGCAACGCACTGTTGGCTGGGCTCCTCGCTTGTGCCATCAAGCCTCTGTATGTTATCCCTCCACTGCAGCCCGTCTTGTGTTCAGCCTTCCCAAATTCACCCATGGCACTGACTATGCCAACTAATGTCTTCGATGAAGGAAAGTGTACTTATTTTGTTTGTCAGATGTTGATTTACCAAGACAACATAAGAGAAATGCACTTATTATAAGTTGCTCTGGATAAGAGCGTCTGCTAAATGACTAAAATGTAAATGTGCAACAATTGGTTACAGACAGCTTATTTCACTTATAATTCACTATATCAGATTCCATACACTAAATTGACTGTGCCGTTAAACAGCTTGGAAATTTCCAGATTAATGATGTCATGGCTTTAGAAACTTCTAAACTTCTGGCTAATTGATATAATTTGAGTCAATTGGAGGTGTACCTGTGGATGCATTTTAACCCTTACTGTACCTTCAACCTCAGTGCCTCTTTACTTGACGTCATGGGAAAATCAAAAGAAATCAGTCAAGACCTCAGGAAAGAATTGTAGACCTCCACAAGTCTGGTTCATCATGGGAGCACTTTCCAAACGCCTGAAGGTACCACGTTCATCTGTATAAACATTAGTACACAGGTATAAACACCATGGGAACACGCAGCAGTCATACCGCTCAGGAAGGAGACGCATTCTGTCTCTTAGAGATGAACGTACTTTGGTGCAAAAAGTGCAAATCAATCCCAGAACAACAGCAAAGGACCTTGTGAAGATGTTGGCGGAAACAGGACAAAAGTATCTACATCCACAGTAAAACAAGTCCTATATCGACATAAGCTGAAAAGCAGCTCAGCAAGGAAGAAGCCACAGCTCCAAAACTGCCATAAAAAAGCCAGACTATGGTTTGCAAATGCACATGGGGAAAAAGTTCGTACTTTTTTGAGAAATGTCCTCTGGTCCGATGAAACAAAAATTGAACTGTTTGGCCATAATGACCAATGTTATGTTTGGAGGAAAAAGGGGAAGGCTTGCAGGTCTACAAAACTAACTCAGTTACATCAGGAGGAATGGGCAAAAAAATCACCCAACTTATAGCGAGAAGCTTGTGGAAGGCTACCCAAAACGTTTGACCCAAGTTAAGCAATTTATAGGCAATGCTACCAAATACTAATTGAGTGTATGTTAACTTCTGACCCACTGGGAATGTGATAAAAGATATAAAGCTGAAATCAATTATTCTCTCTACTATTATTCTGACATTTCACATTCTTAAAATAAAGTGGTGATCCTAACTGACCTAAGACAGGGAAAATGTCAGGAATTGTGAACAACTAATTTTAAATGTATTTGGCTAAGGTGTATGTAAATGTCTGACTTCAACTTCGGGCGACTTCAAAAATACCAAGGGTGAAGCTCCAGAAGCCCAGGCCTAACGACACCATTGGTTTCAACCATGTTTTGAGGCTGTAATGTAACAAGCTGATAGTTTGAATTATGATTGGAGAAAAATTTATGTTAAGTTTGTGAGACTTTTATTATACTTTTCAAGAATAGTGGATGAATTTCATAAATTTAGTTGTACAAAAACACATATGTAACTCCTGATTGACCCTTTAAGACATACTGACACGGAGTCAGGCCCGGCACCAAGAGGGGCCCCCTCAGATGAATTTTCTGCCCCCGTGGTCCAAGTTTTAAAAGCCCTATAGAAAAATAGCCAAAATAAAGATTAGCCCCCTCGCCATTTTTAACTGCCCACTCAGTCACTTCATCCTGGTGCCGGGCCTGCACAGAGTAATACATCAATGTCAGTGGGATGTGGAAAAGTGGATGAAAGGATTTCTCCTTCATGTCACCTTTTGACACTAGTGGGATAAAAACACAGAATTCTTTTCTAAATGAAAAAATGAATTGTCATCCTTATAGTATTGTTGAGAAAGATCAGAATGGATGTGAAAGTTGCGCCACCTGGTGTTCAGTAAAGTACATGTCCAGATTTTCCCAAATACAGTATGCATGCTTGCTACCTTCATAGGCCTGCTTCTCTGAAAATACAAGGGCTTCACCCTAGAGAAAATCGGAGATGTATATTCCGTGCCTTGCGAAAATATTCAGACTCCTGACTAAGTATTCACACAATGCACATAATTTAAGTCAAAGTCCGGCAACAGATTTCTACAAAATTTACATCTGAAACTGATGTATGATGGAGATGCCATGGGTCATTTTACATGTTGATATGGAGTTTTAGGACCCATGTAGTTATCCCCAAAAAATAATACTTTATAATTACACTGAAAATTGCTTTTATTGCAATTGTGCATAACAACGAAATACAAACTGTGGATTAAGGAGAACTTCAATAACCCCGACGCATATGGCAGAGCATCCAAGCCATCACAGACTTCCGGCCAAAGAACCCTACCCCCACAGCCAGCGACATCTCCTGCACCGACGAGTTAAACAGGTTCTACACCCGCTTCGAAAGGGACAACAAAGAGCCATCCATTAAAGCTGAACCCCCCCCCCCAGAATATCCACCGCAGATGTGTCGTCTGCACTGAGCAGGGTGAATGCACGCGAGGCTGCCGGTCCAAGAAAAAGGAGCCCTGACAAAGTATTGAGTGCATAAATTAACATACTTAGGAAAACTTTGCAGATGTTTTGAGTTAATTAGCTGATTAGAGCTCTTCCCTAAAACTTTTATTCTAATATTTTGAGATACTGGATTTTTGATTTCCTGTAAGCCGTAATCATCAAGATTGAAACAAAAAAGACTAAATATTTCACTTTATGTGTAATGAATCTAGAATATGGTGACATGCACCTGTACAAATAATTGATGATACAGATAACATCCCGTTTCTCACATTGCTCCCCAGCAGACTGCTATACTCCCCAGACTGTGTGGACAGAATAGAGCCTCCCTTCAGGTAGGTTGGCCTTACGACTGCTTCCTATGTCAGTAGGATGTGAATTCTCAAACTTGAATGCAACTAGCCTTGGACTTTCAATATTATGGAGATAGAATTGCTTCTAAATTATTGCAAATGTGCAGACCACAATTTAAATGTATTGTGGCGAGCTTGCTTGAAAGAATAGAGCATTAGACAGAGACTGGTATTTTATACAATTCCTGTGTTCCTTACACCGCACAACCCCAGGAAATGTCACAATTTATTTCACTATTTAACAAGGAACTTGAATCCCGGCCATGTAAGGCTCGGTCACAGTAACCACATTTTTGATACTCACACTGTCCCAATCCCCTGAACACAAACAACCCATAACTTTAATAACCACATTTATTAACACTAGAACCGCCAGGCCTTTTTGCCCCCTATAACCGCCAGTGCCGAACGCCGTTTGGCGTCATTAGCATACGAATCGTCCCTATTAGCATGGACATTCTCATCCGCAGCATCACCATACAGCCAGAGCATCAGTTCATCTACTGAGTCGTCATCAAACTATATAGAAGTATAAAAAATAATTTGTTTGTATTCGTATTTGTGTTTGTATATAAGGTTTTATCATATGAAAAAAAAACTAAAAAAAGAATACACAACGATTATTTTTAAGAACACAAGCTATAGTATTTTAATTAGTTTATTAGGCCCTACAAATGTAAAAAATGAAAATGACTCAACACTTCAATTATTCAAAGGTAAATCCTTTAGTATTTAGTTTTCATTTTGATGATGTCCACGGTAAAATAAAAGACATTACTGACTAGTTTGCGTCAATCAAAAGAAATGAGCATGAAGTCTACATGGGTCTAAAGCACGGTTGCTGGATAAACACGATAAAGTTCAAAGAATGAATAACACAGGCTACAGCCTATTCGTAGAAATAAAATTAATTTTAACCAAATCTTAAGAGATAGGAGTCTCTTCCAGACTCCTATCTTGCAGTGGCATTTGGGGTCGCCGTTGGTTCATGTCTTTTTTTTTTGCGTGGAGACTCAGGCATTGGCAGTGGCGGTTCAATATCTGAATCAGATGAAGGCATCTGACTCGTCAATTTTGGGATCTATCTCTGATCCTCCATCTGACTCCATCTCATCTAAATCTTGCAGCATCTGCAATGCTGTCAGGGCGTCAAATTGTTGGAATTAATTCACAATGGCAAACCAAACGCTGTAAATTGTGTCTGACTTGCTCACAGAATTCAGATTATATACACTTTCTACCCTCATTATCACACTTCAGTCACATGCATAGGTGTGTCTGGGTTGATGAGGGGGTTATCGCCCATTCATCCATTGACGTCATTGCTGTTCATTAGATTCGATTAGACTAGGTTTCCGAGGTAGACACGTACATGTAACAACTGAAAAAGAATAGAACCAACATGTATGCAATTTCTTAATCTTCAGTAAAATAAGCAGAGAAAAATCAACGAGAGACGATATGATGTGTGTGCGATTTAGTTTCTCTTTTTCTCCTAAAATAAAAACAGTAAATTGTAATACCTTTGTTGAATTGGTGACTGCTAAATAATATCCTTGGTCTTTCTTTTAGTGAATAATTATTTAGTGTAATACATTTGTAGGATCTTAATCTTCAGTAAAATAAGCAGAGAAAATTCAAAAAGAGAGTCGATAGGATGTGTGTGCGATTTAGTTTCTCTTTTTCTTAAAATAAAAACAGTAACTTGTAATATCTTTCTTGAATTATTGAGTTGTGACTGCTAAACAATATCCTTGGTATTTCGTTTAGTGAATACTTTTTTAGGATAATCCATTTGTAGATTTACATTTGATGAATTAGCCTACACAATAAGCTGAATCTCCTATTGAAAAACGGTAACGTGTGATAAGTAGTATCATTTGTATTATGTTTAAATAATAGCCTAATTAAGCCATTTGTAAGTTATTCAAATTCAACCAAGGTCTGATCATCCTTCTGGGAGTATTGCGCATTCATCCCTTGACTTCAGACATTCAGTGAGCGGTGATTAGCGCCTGGGTACCATTAGGGTACCAACGCTAAGTGGCGTGGGCTGTTGGCGGATTAAGTAGGAAAACAAGGTAAAAAAACTGGTAAATCGTCTCTAAATCGTTTTCTGTTCGTCAGTTCAGAATTCCGACAACGGAACAATGTAATATACACCTATTTAGGAAAAGTCATGGAAAGAGGAGGGTGTAGCTTTCAAAATGGCAGTTTTATTTTAATTACAAACTCAAACGCCAATTGGCGTAGGCATTTGGCGGTTCTAGTGTTAACTAGAATAACTAAACATGAACACACCACAGTACTGCTTTAGAGCTGGTATCTGTTTGTCCTCTAATACTTTGCAACAATGAGTAATTAGCACTCGCCCCTTCAGATCGCTACATAGGCCCCACCTGAGAGGTCAGTCATCCCCAACAACCATATCACTCAACACACAGTCCCTCAAATGTCCAGGCTGCCGTCGTTGGCGAGCAGGCCGCTTGGGGCTCACGGAAGGAGAGTCACCCTGACAGGTGGGGCAAGGGGGCGATATTCTGAAAGTCTGTCCCGGTGCAGGACCACCGTGCGCCCTCGACCAGGCATGTGCACCCGGTACACCACCTCTGACAGCCAGCGCAATATCTCGCCAGGCCCCTGCCAATGGCTGCAAAGCTTTATGGAAACCCCCTTCTTGCGGATGGGACAATACACCCAGATCTTGTCCCCTGGCATGAATGCCTTCCCTTCCAGCCCCGGGTGTCGTAGGCCCTTTTCTGCTGCACTCCAGCGTTGGCCTGGGCCCTTCGAGTGTGGTCGTGGACCACCTGTAGGAGATCCCTCAGTCGACAGTAGTAGTCCATCGCTGTTCCCCGGCAATCTCTGGCTGGGAGCGTTGCGTTGGTCTCTTCTGGGAAGTGCAGGAGTTGCAGCAGTGCACATGTAGCTCCACGTCTCGTCGACAGCCAGGCCAGTAGAACCGCCCCCTGAGGAGGGTCGTGGCATTCCCGTAGTGCCCTGCACCCACTGAGCTGTGGACGAACTGCAGGACCTGGGGACGGAGCACACGGGCACCAGCAACTGCAGGAGGTCGTGCCCTCGTCAAGGAGCTTGCCACCTCCGGTACGCCACCCCGTCATGGAGCTCGAAGTTACCCCATTGGGAGTGGTAAGCCTTGACCTCAGGCCCCAGTGCTTATGGCTGGAAATGCCGTAGCGCCTGGACCATGGCCAGCAGCTCACGTCGGGTCATGCAGTAGTTCTTTTCTGCTTGGCTCAAGGCGCATAGGCCACGGCACACTCCCCCTCCCCTCGCCGCTGGAAAAGGTCCGCCCCGACCCCCACATTGCTGGCATTGGTGTCCATGATGAAGGCCTGGGGGGTGTCAGGGTATGCCAGCACTGGGGCTTCAGTAAGGGTTACCTTGAGTCGGTTGAAGGCTACAGCACAGGCGTTGTCCTAGACGAATGGTCGGCCCAGGTCGGTCAAACGGTGGTGGGGACTGTCGATCGTGGCTAAGTCTTGGACAAAGCGCCGGTAGTATGACCCCAGGCCCACAAAGCTTTTTAACTCGCTGACATTAGCAGGGGTTGGTCAGTCTCGTACAGCAGCCACTTTAGCTGGGTTGGTGGCTACGCCACGAGCACTAACCACATGGCCCAGGAATGTTGTCTCCCTTGTCAGCAGCCGGCACTTAGCAGGATTTAGCCGCAACCCGGCACAACGGATGGCAGTAAAGACTTCTCGCAGGTTGGAAAGGGCTCAAATAAAATTTAAGTTTTCTTCACATGGACTTGACACATCATGTATAAACAGTACAGTGAAAGGTAAAGTAGCTTAGCAGCAGGATTCATAATAAACAGTAGCAGCAACGTAAGTGCAGATTGTTTGAGTGCAGGTGGACAGCCACTCAGCCATTATAGGGTTATAGATTAGGCATAATCACACACACCTGGATGAAT
Source organism: Esox masquinongy (assembly GCA_016801175.1). NCBI lineage: Eukaryota > Metazoa > Chordata > Actinopteri > Esociformes > Esocidae > Esox > Esox masquinongy. The sequence goes on from JACXGI010000444.1 coordinate 116,597, forward strand.
GACCGGTCAATCAGATATCTTATTATCAGCACTTGTTCACTAAGTGACTTGTTCACTTTTGTGAAGACTATGCAAACATAATAGCTAAGCATAATCACACACAAGCTAGAAACCAGGAAATGTTAGGTAGCTGGTAAGTCAGTGTTGTTACCTAGCTATCTAACATTAACAGTAACCTAATTTACTGTGCAAGCATAATCACACACAAGCTAGAAACCTGGAAATGTTAGCTAGCTGGTAAGTTAATGTTGTTACTTAGCTAGCTAACTTTAACAGTAACGTCATTTACTGTGCAAACATAAGAGCTAAACATAATCAGACACAAGCTAGAAACCAGGAAATGTTAGCTAGCTAGTAAGTTAATGTGGTTACCTAGCTAGCTAACGTTAACAGTAACGTCAGTAGCTATAGCTAGATAACTAGCAATACAAACGACTTCAACAACTTTTTTAAAGGGAATTATCTGTAGCTATTTAGCAAACATTACACTTACCCGTATACATGTAGGAATGTTTCGCGGCAGACTGAAAAAATTATATATCCTCTGATTACATATAAAGTCCTTTGTTGTTTGCGTTTAGTCTATTGACGTTGTTTACAACGCGTCTTTTCGTTACTGTTCACACTCAAGGCGTTCAATACTCCAATAATCTATGCATCTTTCATTGTCGCTATCATAACTGCCATGATTGTCCTTTTCTTGTAAATGTAATCCGTGGACAGTTGTTTTATACAAGAGGAGCTAGTGTTTTCTTTCCATCATTGGCACTGCAATGAAATGCCTCCATTTTGCTTGAACGTTTTGAACAGTATCAAAGTCTGGGATTTCCTCATCGTCGTCCAATTCATCTTCTGAGTCATAGCATCATTGTACTCCAGAAAGTAGTATCTCACAACTTCGTTGATAACACCAGCAAAATTCAGTGCAGCGATGTGATTCACAGCTGTAGCAATGGGATCGCAGTTGTCCATTTTTGAAAATCCTGGGATCACAATGATTTACTGACCAAGCAGTCATGTTATGACAAAAGCTGTTTACATGATAGACCAATCAGAACTCAGTATGTCAGCATGTCCAGCCCCTTCATTATCTCAGCCAATGGAAGGAAAAGTCCTGTATTTTCCACAGATTAAACAAAGGTTTTAGTTTTACATTTTATTCGCATTTTCACTTCGCATCTTAGTTTGTTATTAAGTCACATTAAAGTTCACATCTTAAAGAAGGCATTTCTGCATAAAAGACAAAATGTCCCAGAACATGTTTTTCTTCTTACAAACGGCTCACCTGAAAAGTAGTGACATGCGACATAAGCCCAGTTTCCCAAATTCTGTCACATTTATGTCAATTTTCACTGTTATGCTGAAGACACACAGTTATATATTTCAATGATGCATGGAGAATCCCCAAAATTAGCTACTTTGGAAGCATGTGTTTCAGATATTAGGAAGTGGATGACAGAGAACTTCTTGCTTTTAACCTCAAGAATAACAGAAAAGCTTGTTTTAGGACCCAAGAAACAAAAAGCTTTGTTGGCAGACCTCACTGTGAACCTCGACGGCTGCATGGTGGTATCCCAAAAAACTAAGAAACCTCAGCGTTACCCTCGACCCTGACCTCTCCTTTGATGAACATATAAAATATATCTCAAGAGTTGCTTATTTTCATCTTCGAATCATTGCAAAAATCAGAAACTTTTTATCCAAACTGATGCAGAAAAACTAATCCATGCTTTTGTTACTTCTAGATTAGATTACTGCAATGCTCTTCTTTCCGGTTGCCCTGATAAATCAATAAACTTCAACTGCTAGAATCCTAACTAGAACTAAAAAATTTGAACACCTTACTCCAGTACTAGCCTCCTTACACTGGCTGCCTGTTAGGGTTAGGGCTGATTTTAAGGTTTTATTGTTAACCTATAAATCAATACATGGACTTGCTCCTACTTACCTCGCTGAAATGATCCAGCCATACATACCTACACGTAATCTTAGATCGCAAGATGCAGGCCTTTTAAATGTACCTAGAATTTCTAAACAAACAGCCGGAGGCAGGGCCTTCTCTCATAGAGCTCCACTACTGTGCATTGATTTGCCAATTAAGGTTAGAAATACAGACTCAGTGCAAACTTTCAAGTGTCTACTAAAGACTTCTCTATAGCATGGTCTATGATTAAGTGTAGTCTGGCCCAGGGACGTGAAGGTGACCATAAAGGCTGATACTGTCCACCCTTGCTGTCTTGCCAGGTGGGCTCTCATCACCTCTGGGATGCCCTCCCTCCAGTGCCATTCGGGAGCGGAGTCACTGGCTTGTTGTTGTCTCTCTGTTGCATACTTGTGCAATTGGGCTGTACTGTGCTGGTAATACTTGGCCCTCATTCAGGGTGGTTGCGGTTGGTGGGGGTCCCTTTGGTTGATGCTTGGCAATGTGGGAGGATTGATTTCCTGCCTGTTGGGCCCTGTCTGGGGCCTACCCCGGATAGGGCCACAGTGTCACTGGACTCCCCTGTCTCAGCCCCAAGGTCTTACGCTGCTATATTATTGTGCTGGGGGAGTAGGGTCTGTTCTCCTTCTCCACTATAAATCCTTGTAGATCTAAGGAATGCATTTTCAAAATTTTCCCTGTCTCCTGCCCTGTTTTAAACTCAGGAGGACATGAGGTCTTGGCCCACACCTCTGGAGTACCAGGCTTGAGAGACTCATTGCTGTCCTTGTCCAAACTCCTCCTGGTTGTGTTGCAGATTAAGATGATACCTGACGATTTCAGCTGCCACTCTGCTGACCCCCCCCTTCCCCCGTGTTGTCCCTGTCCTTGTTCATCTGTTCATACTCTAAATAGACTCTGGACTCCCATGCATTTACTAATTATTACAATTTGTACTCTTAATATGTTCACCTGGCACAGCCAGAAGGGACTGGTCACCCCTCTGAGCGTGGTTCCTCTCTAAGTCTCTTCCTAAATTTCGGGCCCTCTTAGGGAGTGTTACCTAGCCCCTGATTTTCAACACTACTTTTGTTTGCTCCTGGGGGTTTAAGGCCAGGTGTTTTTGTAAATGCACTTTGTGACAACTGCTGATGTAAAAAGGGCTTTATAAATACATTTTATTGATTTGAGTATGGCTCTAGCGGTGTCATCCCATTGTAACTTGGCAGTTTGGCCGATGTACTGGGCATGCCTGTAGGATGTGGTAGGCTGGGCGTTTGGACCAGTGGTGATGGCTCAGGATCTCTGGCAGGCAGCCTGACATCACCAGTAGAAGCCCCCCTGTTCAATCGGGGGTAGTCAGTAGTCACGGGTTGTGGGTGTTGCATTGTTGCAGGATTCTGCTGGTGTTGCCGTGGGGCACTGGAGCCATCGGGGTGCACTAGGTAACTTCCATATCTGGCAGACTCCATCTTCTGCCGCATTAGATCTCTCAGGTGCCCCTGGGTAAGCTTGAGTGCTCTCTCCAACTCTTCAAGGTGTCTCTCCATCTTTCTTCAGACACCCTTGATTCCACTTCTGACACCAATGTGGCGAGCTTGCTTGAAACAATAGAGCATTAGACAGAGACTGGTATTTTATACAATTCCTGTGTTCCTTACACCGCACAACCCCAGGAAAATTCACACCTTATTTCACAATTCAACAAGGAACATGAAGCCCGGCCATGTAAGACTCGGTCACGGTAACCACATTTTTGATACACTGTCCCAATCCCCTGAACACAAACAACCCATAACTTCAATAACCACATTTATTAACTAGAATAACTAAACATGAACACACCACAATACTGCTTTAGAGCTGGTTTCTGTTTGTCCCATAATCCTTTGCAACAATGAGTAATTAGCACTCGCCCCTTCAGATCGCTACAGTATATTACAATGTGTAAACAGAAAATACAATTTACAAATGAATGTAACATCCACAAACAAATGTCTCATGATCTGCAAATACAAAACACGATCCACAAATATATTTCACTACCCAAAAATAAACTCCTTTCTACTTGTACCTTAAAGCATGTTTTTGAATATATGAAAAATTATTTGCGATTATCCCTCACACATTTGAACAGTAAATTCACTATTTGCGGATCACATTATATTTGTGGATTCGTTCCTATTTGTAACATTTTGACTCAAGTTTTGCAATGTTTTATACAACATAAAAATCTACAATTGCACAAATTCTACAAATACGTCATGATCTGCAAATAGGAAACACGGTCCACAAATGAAATTCAGAATCTTCAAACAAACACGTTTCAAATTCACAAACAAATACTTTACGATCTGTAAATATGAAACACGATCCGCAATCGGAATTCACAATATGCAAACAATTTTCATCAGGTGAAGAGGTATTTGTGTGGGACATTTGAGTTTGTGGAACATATTATATTTGTGGATAGCACTGTATTTGTGGATTGGTTCCTGTTTGTTTACAGAATTTTGACGCAAACTTTCCACATTAGATTTGCAAAAACTATTTGTACTTGCAATCCAATTAGTCTAATAGGGTTATCTCTTCGCTAGCTTTCTTCACACCATCTTGGCCTGTGCTCCAGCCAATCTGGCACTTGCCTTTAGTCTTGCGTCAGGTCTTGGTTTGAGAGCTACAAAGTGTGATCTTTCCTGAAGTCCTGGTGAAAACAGCAACTATGCAGAAAACTGGTAAGCTGTTTATAAAAACCTTATTGAAAGAAATGGCTTGTTATCTACTGTAACCAACTAGCTATTTGTACGCTTGACTCAGATAATTGTTTGTTTTGGGTCTGACTAAAATCTAGCGTTGTATCGCTATGCTACTAGGTGGTTAACTAGGTATAGGCTTCATTACTAGATAGAGTAGCCACACTGTAGTGACACACGTGTCACTCTCTCAGACGGATTTATTTATCCTTGTCAAAGTAGTTTGTTAGCTAGCCAGCTATCCAGCCAGCCATCCTATGTTGTGAAAGTTTAACTTTGTGGAAGATGGAAAATGTTCGCAATTTATCAAGTAAAAACTCCTTCAGTCATTAGCATAACAGTTAATTATTTCAGGTTTAATCGTATATACGGGAACAAACATCATGACAAAAAGAGTACAAGTACAGAGACCAACTCAGAGTGGTGTCATGACAGTTGCTCTGATTATGGCATTTCAGGTTCAAGCTTATATTCTCTTCCAACAGTACAGGGGACGACATCAGCACTTGCTAAAATGTACATACAAAGAATTGTTGTTGCCATGATGTAGCCTAGAAAATGCAAGGTTGCATACAGACATAGATCCAGGAATCATAGGTAATTATAGAATGTCGGTTGCCCAGACAACTTGGTGAAAGCTTACTCACGACAGAAGGGGCATGTTACTATTGGTGGTTTTGCTAACTCAGCTCTCCCCATAAGGAATAGAGTCCTGTTCACCTCTATAATACAAGGAACAGGAGCCCCACTGCTGCTATTAAGACGTACCCCCAAAAGGGAGACTTCTTCTAGTGGTCTCGGCTAGGCCCAAGGCCTAGTCTACCACACATAGATGGAGACTAGGAGGATTACTCAGACGACATTCCATTCATTACTGCCCCTGAACACAGAGGCATCATGAGTTGCTGACATGGAAAGACAAGTTGTTGAGTATACGTAATGTTTCAAGCATACAGAGTACGAAGGCCTTCTAACAGAAAATTTAAAAATAAGGATATAATAATAAATACATTTTCTACAACTTGTAGCTCTCGCATAGTCATTTTATTGTTTTTTTCTTTGCCTAGATGATAACGATAATTGCTCCTGGTTCTGCTCTTTGTTGCACAGCTACTTCAACCGTAGTTCAGACAACATGGAATGATGTCCTGACGCCTCAGCATTCTTGTTGACACTCTAGCATCTACAATGTGTGTAGTCGTCAAGCAAATACAAGAGCTGATTTTGATTTGTTTATATACCATACTGATTGTTATGTGTGTAGAGTACCCGTGTGGTTACGATGTTTAAAATACAACCTAATGACATTTACAGTACGCAGGGTTTACAGTATAGCAGGCTATATACAACATATACCAGAGGTAAGGACTGTTGTTAGGCACTCTGCAAAGTATAGGCATACAAAAGTAAACGGTCTAATTAACCACAGCTCTGCCTTTGTTCTGTATCACCTGTTGATACTGTGATAAGTTTCATATGACACATCTGTTCTATATTGTATATATTTTCTATAACCTCTTTATACGCTGTTTGTGCTCTGAATGTTGATAAAACTGTAAAAATAGTATTCAAGTTATTTTCTTGTCTGTGTCAGTTTTGTTCATACCCCTTATCACTTCATGTGAAATTAAAAGCCTAAATGAATTTGTAATTGTCTAGTCTTGTTTTGCCATGTTTGCTTAATTGATAACATAAAAAACTTGAACTAAAGTCAGAAAAGTGTTTGATATGTTGTGTTTTTTTGTCATATTTATTTATAATTTATATTTATATTTTAGAAATGTAGCTTTTTTAATACGTATTTCAAGCTCATCCTACCCATGATGTACATTTTGATTGCATGTGGTTAATAAAACCACGCTGTATAATGGTTCAAATGAGCTAAAACTTTTGTCATCACACTAAATATGCTAATGCTGTTTATAATCAAGAAGTCTAAGGTAAGGTTAAGAAAATAATGTGTACATTCTTTCTCTATTGTCTCTGGCCATTCATTTCCTGGCTTCTTCTGAAGATATTGTGGTAGCATGCTACCTTTTACCTTTCATTTCTGTCACAGTAACATTTGGAGAAAAAAGATGAATGATGATAATTATTTTCACTGACAGGACAGTAGACTAATATGTTCCAATTTGGCACCAAATGAGTAGTGCGCACACACACACGCACCCAGAGAAGTAGTACCACTCCTGGCCAGGTCTTCAGCTAACAAAGGTGAATCTGTAGACCATTTATCCAAGCCCAAGCTAGATAAGTCATAAATGGCCCTGCCTTTGCCACCCCACAAATTCAGAGACAAAGTTTAATCTGTAGCACATCCACTTGCCACGCTGCTTTTTTCATGCTACTTGTTTCAACCAGGAAATATTAACAGCCCAGCCAAAACTTTGGTGTCACTTAGAAATGTCCTCGTTTTCCATGAAAACATACATGAAATTAGTCTGAATAGGAAACATAGCATAATGAATAATAAATATAGTCATTGACAATGTTAGAAATTATTTTTAATTGAAATAATTGGGTCCTTCAAACTTTGCTTTCGTCAAAAACCCTCCATTTACAGATGTTTGACATTCTAGTTGTCAGTTTGTTCAGGTAATCTGAAGAGAGTTCACCCCATGCTTCCTGAAGTAGGATTGACTTGATGGGCACTTACATATCATACGGACAAGTTGCTCCCACAACAGCTCAAAGGGTTGAGATCCAGTGAGTGTGCTGGTCACCCCATTATAGACAGAATAGCAGCTGACTGCTTATTTCCTAAATAGTTCTTTGCATAGTTTGGAGCTGTGCTTTGGGTCATTATCCTATTGTAGGAGGAAATTGTCTCCATGGAGTGAAAATGGAGTGATAACCTTCCTCCTACAAATCTCTTATTAGACTACCACGAAAGCACCCCCAGACCTTCACATTGCCTCCACCATGCTTGACAGATGGCATCAAGCACTCCTCAAGCATCTTTTCATTTAGTCTGCGTCTCACGAATGTTCTTCTTTCGGATCTGAACACCTCAAACTTAGATTGGTCTGTCCATAACACCTTTTCCCAATCTTCTTCTGTCCAGTGTCTGTGTTCTTTTGCTCGTCTTAATCTTTTCTTTTTATTGGCCAGTCTGAGATATGTGTGGTAGAAATGTTCTCCCACTTAACCTCACTTGACACACTGACACTGACCTGGTCAACAGGCATATGATGTTATGCGGTTGTACAGAGGATCAATAAGAGGGACATGGATGAAAACTGTAACGAAACCAAGTAAACGTTACTATTTGTATAATCATTGCTTGCTGACATTGTTTTTGTGACTGTAACATGAATAATAAAGTATTTGTCGCCTCCCATTCCTTAGGATATGGGAAGAAATGTTTTTGCATTATTAAAAGATGGTTGATTGTTTTGCATCTAATCAATATTAGTTTAATGACGATTAAGAGTAGGAGATTGATTTTTTGGATGATAATCTGTTGCTCTTGCTGGAATGCATGATGTACTTTCTACTGTTTTGTTTTTCATTGGTTGTACTGTTTGAAAGTTCGCAGAGAAGCTGGTGAGACATGTAGACTAACCATGCATAGGAGCAGGACACAGTGGGCTGTATTGAATGTATATAGGCCTGAGCTCAACCTTCAACTGAGCGCTGTTGAACTGACTCTGCTGAGAGTGTTGTTAACTGCTCCAGGTTTATAAATCTTGAATAAAGCTTTACTTGTGAAAATAATCTAGTCTCTGTGCCTTTTCCCATTTAGATTTCCATGACAATTTGGCGACGAGGATGGGATGGCTAACCACAACAGTGTGGTTCAGGGAGCTCACACTCCATCTAGGCCAGAGCAGAAGGGACCTGCCTCGGACCTGGCAGGGAGCGTCAGTGGACGGATACGCCATCCCGAACATAAAAAACTAAAGGGTGGGACTGATTTTCTTCTTAAAATAACTCCATTGGTGGAATAGTTTTTCAGACCTTTTGAGAAAAGCTTTTCAGACCTATGGGTAAAACCTGCATGGGGCCCCTCGCGGGAACAGGCTGCACAGTAAACAGTTTTGGGAAACTGTAATTCATTGAGGATGAATATAAAATGCATTTATAGATAAGAGAATTGCTATGACATGGCATAGATGTATACATGAAAGATATCGAAAACAAAACAAAAAATATTAAAAAAACCTAAAATAAACAAAAAAATTAGAAAAAATTAGAAAGAGAGAAGCGTAATCAAATTGTATGGTTTGGTGACAACTGCGAAAATAGAGATGTCTCCCTCATGAAATAAAACGTGCAAGTGACGGGGGAGCAGATACACCATGGGGACTGGCAGCAGTAAGAACAAAGCCTGCCTGCTGGATCCACTGATTGGACCAGTAAAGATAATGGTAGATAAGTGGGGCACGGATGTCTCAGGACAAGTGGTATTGTGGCACAAAGTATCTGATTTTCCATTAAAAGTAACATTTAGCGAAGCTAAGTTAAAAGAATGTAGAAGGAAGTTAGAAGAGTTTGAAAAGAGTAAGAAAGGAAAGATGGATAAAGTAAAGTGGGATAACTATGGTAAGTGGGAGAGAGAGGCCGAGAGAAGGACTAAGAGTGGGAGTAAGAATATAATGGTAAAGGAAAGTGTGACCATGGTGATGAGAAAGTAAAGAAAAGGAATAGGAATAGAGAGGATGACGAGCGTGACATTCCACCTCCTTACTGTACTCCAATCCCTGCAGTACCAGCACCAGTCCTGGGCCCCTCTCTATCTCCAGCCCAGGCGCCACCCCTGCCACTCCTCTGCACGAAGCTGGAAAACCTCATGGTCTCCCCTACAGGGTTTAACCCTCCATCTGCCTCCACTCCCTCTTCCCACACCGCTTTCATTTCTTCAACCTGAACCAGCGCCCATGACTACCAGATCCAGACGATCGTCTGACCCTGACCAGGTTTTCCTTCTGGCTCCTTTAGTGGCTTACCCTGACCCACAGCCACGGCCAGCCCAAGGACAGGCTGGCCACAACGAATGGATGCCTGAGGTAAGCATCCAAAAGACTTGGAGACCGGATGAACTGTAGGACATTGCTAATGAGATGCCAGATCCCACCAAGAACTCGGCTGAGTTCGGGATTCACATGATCAAGTTGGTGCGCCTGTACAAGCCGTCGGGAGCAGAGATCGCACACATCACGCGTTCTAGGATGAAACTACGCTGGGCAGACGTCCAGGAGGGGTTCAGTGAGGACCTTCTCTGGTCCGCAGAGGGGGCATACCAAACTCAACTTACTCTTCTCCTGGAGAGAATTAAGACTGCCTACCCCACAGTGACTGATTGGGCTGCGATCCACAGTTGTGTACAGGGTCCTAATGAATCCTTGGAAGACTACAGAGACAGGTTGGAGAAGTGTTTCAGAAAATACAGTGGCCTGACCAGCTCTGAGAACTATAACAGCCTGCTAAAGGCTGCCTTGGTGCATGGCCTCCAGCCTGCTATGAGCAAAACTGTGAAACTCACTTGCATTGGGTGGGAGTACCTCTACAGTACCTCTGCAGACTGTGATTGAACATTGTAAACGTGTGGAACGGCAGCAGCAGTTCGCTGATTACAAGGCTACATCCAAACAAGAAAATGAAAACACCAAGCAGCAGGCTGCTCAGCTCATGTACTGTCAGGTACAAAGTCAGCAATTCAGCGGAAAGGGGGGAGGAACTGGTGGTTTTCGGAAGAGTGGAAGAAATCAAAAGGGAGGACCAGGCCAAGGGAGAGGTGGACAGGGACGGAGCGGGGACCAGACAAGAGATGAGACATGTTACAATTGCGGTAAATATGGTCACTTTTATAGAGGGTGCCCTGAACCGGAGAGGCTGGAAGTTGTGGGTGGCGGATGGCAGATAGGACCACCACACAATGTCACACTCAATAAATCTAGCTTAAAAATACTGTAAAATAGTTTGTGAAAAGTCTACATGATGACATCATAAAAATGCTGCCTCTGATTAGTGCCTACTTTGTAATTTGCCCAGACCTGTTGACATCAGAACACAAATGGCATCCATACCTGAAGAAGAAGGTCAAGGTGAGAAACGTGTATTTGGCATTTTTGGAGCAGTATCCCCTAATCAAACACCTTTTTGGAGGTTTAACACAATCATCCCATCCTCTGCTCCAGTAGAGCGTTTATTTTCCTTTGCTGGACTGATCAACCGGCTCCATCAATGACATCTATATACCACACCTTTTGAAATGTCAGTTGTGCTTAAAGGCATCAGTAGCTAAAGAGACCTCTGCAATCTAGGCCACAGGGAACACACTCTCATTCATTACACTCCCTCTCTCACACACACTCACTCAATCACATCCTTACTTTCTCACCCATACTCATGCATAAGTTTGACTATTTTTGGTAGAACCTTTGAACTGTTTTGGATTACCTGTAGTATACCTGTAGTCTGTAGTATTCTCTATTGTAGTCTTCTCTATTGGAGTTTAAGTAAATGTTTTTACTACACTATTAATGTGTATGTAATAGATTCAGTGTTGGAGTTGGGTTAAAACTCCTTGACAAGTTCTGTTGCTACTTTCTGATTTCACTGCGTGCACAATTATTAGGCAAATCGTATTCCTCAAGATTTATTTTATTGTTGAACAAACACAATGCTCTCAGTCAATCCAAAATATCGCTGAACCTCAAACCTGAATGTTTAAAGGAAAATTGAGTTTTGATCTTTCTCAGGGGAATACATAAGTGTGCAGAATTATTAGGCAACAATTAGTGTGCATAATTATTAGGCAACTAAATTACAAAAATAATTTCTCCAACTCACTTGTTTATTTTCAATTTTTAGAGTAAGTGCAACAAATATACTGCATCACAGCTCCTGTATGAACTCCTGGACCCTCTTCTCTACTGTCAGCAAACTACTTCAGCCCTGCAATGACTCACTCTCTAGCCCCTCCACTAAACTTACCAACTTTTTTTTGCAGTTTTTTAAAGATAAAATAACAACAATAAACTCCTCACTATCTAATAAATCTACCACAGCCCCCCCCTGCTGTTAACCTCCATATTTGTCCACTTGCTGCCCAGGACTCTCACCTCTCCTCATTCAGTCCGGTTGATTCCCCTTACATCACAACACTCATAATGACATCCAAAAATACTACCTGCTCTCTCGATCCTCTTCCCACAGTTCTGCTTAAAGCCTCCTTATCTGCTCTCTGTCTACACATCACAAGCATAGTCAACCTCTCTCTCTCCAATGGTATTGTCCCCTCCTGCTACAAAGCTGCTGCTGTCACCCCCATCCTAAAGAAACCTGGACTAGACAACACCATCTTTAATTTCTGCTCCATCTCCAACCTCCCCTTTCTGGCAAAAACTCTTGAAAGAATTGTTGCCTCACAGCTCCAAGCCTACCTCCTCAAAAATCATCTATATGAGCCTCTTCAGTCTGGTTTCCGGCCAATCCATAGCACAGAAACTGCACTCCTCAAAGTTGTCAATGACCATCTCCTCTCTGCTGATGCCAGTTCACTCAACATCGTGATTCTCCTCGACCTGAGTGCTGCCTTTGACACCGTTAACCACCAGATTCTGCTCACCAGGCTCGAGGGGCTGGGTGTTGAGGGAAGTGCACTCTCCTAGCTGAATTCCTGTCTCACTAACCAAACCTATTTAATCTCACGACTCAGCCACAGTCACTCAAGGTGTCCCCCAGGGCTCAGTACTTGGTCCCCTACTCTTCATCATCTACATCCTTCCCCTTGGTCAAATCCTCCGTCACTTCAACCTTAATTTCCACTGCTATGCTGATGATACACAAATATATCTAGCCACAAAGTCTCTCACCAACCCACCTCTGACCCATATTGAATCCTGCCTGACTGCAATAAAAGCATGGATGAAGGACAACGTCCTCAAACTAAACAGTGACAAAACAAAACTTATACTCATTGGGACCAAATCCACCCTCACAAAAACTGGCACTTTCAATCTCAGCAACAATGACACCGTTGTTTCCCCATCCCCCCATGCACATAACCTTGGCATCATTCTGGACTCTACACTCTCCTTTGATCAGCATGTCATACAGTCTGTAAAATCTTCATTCTTCCATCTTTGCAACATCGCCAAACTCAGACCTTCCCTCACCCGTCCTGCTGCTGAAACCCTAATACATGCATTCATAACCTCCCGTCTTGACTACTGCAACTCCCTACTCACTGGAATCAGATCTACATCCCTCCATAAGCTCCAAATGGTTCAAAACTCTGCGGCCAGACTACTGACCTACACCAAGTCCTGGCAGCATATCACCCCTATCCTCATCTGTTCAAAATCGCCTACCCATAGCCATGCCAAATCCCATTCTCTCAATCTTCTTTGTTTTCTCATAGTATTTTTTTTTGTTTGTTTCTGTTTGTTTTCTGTTCCATGTCACTTTTGTACAGCGTCTTTGGGTCCCTGAAAAGCGCTATATAAATATAATGTATTATTATTATTATTATAATATCACCTAATGAGCATTCAAGTTTATATGGTTTGGAGTTGGAAAATGTGCATAGAAATAATAATATGATCAGAATACTCACTGGCCTAATAATTGTGCACGCAGTGTATGTTTCTGGCTACATTTAAAATCAAGACATATTGATCATTTAATAATTAATGACAAAGTGCTGAAATGTTTGTTTTCAACTTCCAAATAGGTGTCCGATGATTGATAAATAAATAATTGATTGCTAAATGATTGTACCCTAATTGAAGTCGCTGTTTAATATGATCATGATTTTGCATACCATCGCATGAATGACTGCCTGACACATAATTTATTATTATATTTATGATTAACAATCAAATGATTAATTACTTAGAAACTAGTTGATATGAATAAATGTGCCATCAGTTGTATTCTTATGAATGACTTGTTTGTCAATGAGTCAGTGCTGCTGCTGCAAAGTAGGCTCTTCATTACCAAATACCAAGTAACTAAATTAGGATACAATTATGAGTCATTAGCAAAATCCCAGGATTTTCACTCTTTTTCAGGAGGGTCACATTGACCTGTCTGTAATATTGGGGGGGTCATGACCCCCCCGTCCCCCCTAATTTTATGCCCCTGATTACAGTATACCCACTTCTCCAGGCACCACTGCACCACTGGCAGCGCCATGTTACAGCTATCTAACAAATAGTTGCCTAATCTTCTAAACAATTCCTGTCTGAGTTGTTCGGTGCTACTCTTCCTGGCTATGTTCTTCGGTGCATTTGACAAATAAACCTTGAAACTTGAAAAAGACATAACAACAGGTAGGCCTATCACCTATCATTGTTTTGAGAAATATGCGTCGATAGTAGATAACTAAATCACATTTCATATGGGTTGGCTAATATTATCGTAGATAATATTTTCCTATATTTTCATAGAAAATTAAACTAGCGCTTCATCGGTCACTAATCTGGTTATGCGCACCCACCTTTGCGCATGATGATTACACATACAACAACTGTGGCGCGTAATTGTTGTTTTGGTTCAAATAATATTTAATGTTTTTAAAACATGAAATTAAAAAATCAAACCTGCAACATGTCAATTATTTTGCGCACCTATTATTTTTCAATTTAAGTAATCCAAGAAATAATCACAATTTTTTTCAAAAGTATCTCTAATCCGGTAAAGTAATCTAATCTCTAATATTTTAGTTGGTAAGGTAACGGATTACAGTTACTATTTTTTTGTAACTCTTCCAGAAGCTGAAGCTCTGTGTACAGATAAAATGGAACTGGTAGCTGTCTAGCTAGAGAGAATGGAACAAATTGCCCATGTGCCACATGTCCCCAGGGTTTGTCGCATGGTGTTGGTGGGGCCGCAAAATAGGTCTGCTGCTTCACTTCTCTCACTAGGGTCTCTGCTAGCACTCTCAGCTGCTCCTTCCTCTCCAATTAGGCAGTTTTTTGTTGTATTTTGTTGCCTTCAGTATGGCTTCTCTTTATGCCTGCCTCTCCCCAAACCTAACTCCATAACTATTAGTATTGTATTTGGGAACCCAGGGTGAACAAATGAACCAAGGCATTGCTACTGGAGTATACAAAAAGATAGAGGGTCCGTTGCTGAGGAACCAGTGCTTCCTGCCCCCTATCGCCTGTGTAATCCATAGACCTCTGTGCAAGAAAAGTGTACTTGGAGCTATCCTCCCAACATTTAGAAATTCTTTATTAATACAAGGAATTCAGTTAAGTAAAGTAAAACAAGGAATAATGTAGAAAATAGCCTGTTTATTCAAATCAGATATATAAAACTTCACTAAAGGTGTTACCCAAACAGTGCTTATTCTGTTAATCATAAGTTTATGAAGTACAGCAGCTACATCAGTTTTGACCGTAACTGATGCGCTGTAATGTCAAACTTACAATTGGAGACTAAATCCACATAAATCTACACTAAGTGTCCAACATTAATCACTAGTACCAATATTTTAAAGTACTACTAATTACATAAACATACTCTTGAAAACATAAAATGAAGGCAGTACTCACAATTTCAACTGGAAATGTTGCAGCAAACCTCAAATCTTTCTAATGTCCCTGTTACATAATTACTAATGTGAAACATCATTGAACCACAGATACAATGTTTCTTTATTCAATGGGCTGGACAACAAAAGGTAATAACAGCATTAGACTGGGTTAGAATTGCACTGCTGCTTTGGGATTTCGTCGTCATTCATGTCATCAGATTGAAGTAACTTGTCATAATATGAGTGTGCTGTTAAAATGTTATTTTCACAGCATTGCACAGAATGACCAGGACTAGTACAGTATGCACTACATATAAAACACTTATTTAACAAGATCCACTGTTGATTTTAAAACCAAATGCCTGTGGAAGATTTTGCCTTTCTTTAAAACCCATTTAAATATGCAAATCATTATCATACAAACAAATTCCCATAGACTCCAGTAAAAAAATGAAATACAAATATGTATATATAAAATCCTACAAAAAAATAATTAAAGCTTTATTTAGTGGGACTTCCCAAATAGAAAAAAAGAAACAGATGATTTCACCTGTAATAATAATATCTAATCAAAATGTGCCTCTCTTTATTATTCTCTTTTTATGCTCCATTTTATACATTTGGTACTGATTGATTCCACAGTGTTTTGACCTTTCTTGCATTCACATCAATTCTCAATAATCTTCAGATAAATCCGTTCTCTCTCATAGAGTATGATCAATAATTGGCTGCCTGCAGCTTAACAAGAGACAGTTTGAAATTGGAGTCCTTCCTCTGCCTGTGTCTATGTTCTGCCAAAGTGTTCTAAGCCTGTTCCCAGAAACCAGGGATTCTTTCCATCCTGTCCCATCCCACTACAAAGTCTCACCCCCCTCTGTGCTCTCTGTTGGGGTGGACAGGGGATGCTCTCTGTTGGGGGACTGTGGCCCACCTGGTCCATCTACGGAGAGGTAGAGAAAAGAAGTATAGGAGGGTTTATACTCTATTGTGTGCACGTATGCATGCATGCATCTAGAAGCATGGCTGGATGTCTGTACTGTATTTGTTTACACAATTATACGTGAATTGTTACACCCATATTTGTCTCTTTGATCACAAATCAAATTTTGACTTGTACAGTGAGGGAAAAAATGATTTGATCCCCAGCTGATTTTGTATGTCTGCCCTCCGACAAAGAAATGATCAGTCTATAATTTTAATGGTAGGTTTATTTGAACAGTGAGAGACATAATAACAACAAAAAAATCCAGAAAAACGCATGTCAAAAATGTTATAAATTGATTTGCATTTTAATGAGTGAAATAAGTATTTGATCCCCTCTCAAATCAGAAAGATTTCTGGCTCCCAGATGTCTTTTATACAGGTAACGAGCTGAGATTAGGAGCACACTCTTAAAGGGAGTGGTCCTAATCTCAGCTTGTTACCTGCATAAAAGACACCTGTCCACAGAAGCAATCAATCAGATTCCAAACTCTCCACCATGGCCAAGACCAAAGAACTGTCCAAGGATGTCAGGGACAAGATTGTAGACCCACACAAGGCTGGAATGGGCTGGTGCAGGTCCATGCAAGATCTCACCTCGTGGAGTTGCAATGATCATGAGAACGGTGAGGAATCAGCCCAGAACTACACGGGAGGATCTTGTTAATGATCTCAAGGCAGCTGGGGCCATAGTCACCAAGAAAACAATTGTTAACACACACTGCCGTGAAGGACTGCCTATGACCCCATGGACACCATCCCTACCGTCAAACATGGTGGTGGAAACATTATGCTTTGGGGGTGTTTTTCTGCTAAGGGGACAGGACAACTTCACCGCATCAAAGGGATGATGGACGGGCCCATGTACCATCAAATCTTGGGTGAGAACCTCCTTCCCTCAGCCAGGGCATTGAAAATGGGTCGTGGATGGGTATTCCAGCATGACAATGACCCAAAACACATAGCCAAGGCAACAAAGGAGTGGCTCAAGAAGAAGCACATTAAGGTCCTGGAGTGGCCTAGCCAGTCTCCAGACCTTAATCCCATAGAAAATCTGTGGAGGGAGCGGAAGGTTCGAGTTGCCAAACGTCAGCCTCGAAACCTTAATGACTTGGAGAAGATCTGCAAAAAGGAGTGGGACAAAATCCCTCCTGAGATGTGTGCAAACCTGGTGGCCAACTACAAGAAACGTCTGACCTCTGTGATTGCCAACAAGGGTTTTGCCACCAAGTACTAAGTCATGTTTTGCAGAGGGGTCGAATACTTATTTCACTCATTAAAATGCAAATCAACTTATAACATTTTTGACATGCGTTTTTCTGGATTTTTTTGTTGTTATTCTGTCTCTCACTGTTCAAATAAACCTACCATTAAAATTATAGACTGATCATTTCTTTGTCAGTGGGCAAACATACAAAATCAGCAGGGGATCAAATAATTTTTTCCCTCACTGTATGTATGTACCACTGGAAAGAGTATATTTTTACCTTTCTACTGATACCCTTTTTATTTCTGTACTCCAAATAATGAGTGATTCCAGTTAATGCTATGGTATAACCAATATAGGTTATACCAAGGTTTTTAAGAAAAACGTATTCAGAATTTGCAGTGCATTTTCAGTATTTATTCAAATGAGGAAAAACTGCCTTTAGAGATTATCAAAGACAATGCCATGAAATAAATGGTAACAACATGTTGGAAATGCTGGTGCACACACCCATATAAACAGCGTAGATTTTTTGTCATTATCTGACACTTAAGTGATTTTTTCCTGGTGGTTAAGGCGGGATCAGGAAAGCCACCATTTTCATAAAATAACCAATGTACATATATACAGAAGCAAGTCACCTGTTAAGTTCATTTCAGCTAGTTTAAGAGAGAGATCTGCTGGATCTCCGACAGGTGAGCCCAGGATATCAGGCAAGGCATTCCTGCGACCAGAGCGCTCCGAAGACGCAAAGTCTAGTACTGGCACCTCTGTCATATTAATGTCCCTCACTAACCTAGGGGAAAAGGGAAAAAGAGGAGAAAACCTTTTTAGATAACCTTCACGGACCTTATGCAGGTAAATCAAACTATATTGCAAGCAAGCACGTTTATTTATATAGCACAATTCATACATAGAAGCAATTCAATGTGCTTTACAAAGAAAAAAACATATATAAAAAATACAACAACATAATAATCAAACATAGAATAAGAAAATAGAAATAGAGTAAAAACAAAATAAAAATATATGAATCTATAAAAGCTGTAAGGCTAAACAGTGTGGTTACGTTTAAGCGCTCAGTGATAGGCGCGTGAAAAGAGAAGTGTTTTTAACCTGGATTTACAGGTTTTATTAAAAGGTCCGAAAACCTCCCATCAAGAGGTCTGAAAACCTCCCATCAAGAGGTCTGAAAACCTCCCATATTGCTATTGTGTACAATAATAACTCAAATTATTTTTTAAGCAATTATACTTTGGATGACAAGTACTCATTAAAAAAACACAAATAAATCAAAGATCTAGAAAAACGATTGCATCCTGTATTTCCCTCTTTTTGTTGATAAAATGCAACAATCACTGTACATAACATCATTAATGACCTTGTCATGTCCAAGCTTCTATACACAGTCTTAGGGCTGGGCGATATGGCCCAAAACTTACATCATAAAATATTCAAGATTCAATATTTTTTGTCGATACGATATTAATGATGATATATTTATTTGTACATATATATGTTTTCATTATAATCTTAAAATATACTTTAAAAAAACTGTTTTTTATACTGTTTACACTTCAAGTTAAAGGGATAATTCATCATATTTTCTCAGAGTTCACTTAAAGAGATATTCCAGAACGCACATAGTAATTTTTTCAAACAATCCATTATTCAGCTCTGTCCCACTCTGTAATTAGCATTATTAGCATTGTCCAAATTCATGAATGGGAACGGTTCATACCGCCAGTGCAGAGCTGCATTGCAAGTGGAAAACTACTCAAAAACACTTCAAACTACATTCAGTAATCTGTCGCGGTAGCATTGATTTTTTAAAACTGTACACAGACGAAACACCCGGCGGAATTGGCTGAATTCAAACTGGCACTAGCAAACTATTTCCTATAGCCAACATACACAGCTTCTGTTCTTCAGCAGTGATGTCAGAGGTGAGCGTGAACTTTAATCTAACAAGCTATGTGAAGATCGTTTGCTTCGTCTAGCTGACCCATTTTTGTTGGTGGACATCAGAATAATATTTGTAATTGTGGAAAATGCCATGGTCATAAGAAAGGTACAAGGGATGTGGAAGAGGAGGACTTCAGGGTTTCACTCGTTGCCATATCTGTAAAGTCTGTTCAATCTCTCAACCACATCACCAGGAAGACATATCCCAAGATCCTCCAGTTCCCAATAACAACGAACGCAGCACTCCTCCCAGCTTCCAATCCTCAAAATACTAGGCCCGTTCAAGAGTTTGAGATAGCTTTCTAACGTTATTTGATCCTAGTATGACTTCCGTGTTCATGATTTAGCTTATCCTAGTCTGTACCTTTGCCTGAGCCTTTTTGCCGGACCGCGTAAGCGGAGCCGGCCAAGAAGAGTGAATGTCTCTGAGTGAGTGAGACGCAAAAAGTCAGTTATCGTCATCTATATTGATAGTTATTGTATCAATGTCATTCACGAATGATAGAAAAATGAACGCTTTTGCGCCATGAAATAGCTTTGGCTGTGTTAATTTCAAGTAGTAAGTTAGATAATAGTAAGCCTATTACTGGTTAATTGGCTGTTTAAAACGGCCTGTGGCAAAAGCCATACATTTTATAGATGCTGTTGTGAAGGTAAACTTAATAAGAAACAAAATATTCAAACTTGGCGTGATGTTAACGTGTGACAAAATGATCTAATGTCGAGATGCTATACCGACACAGTACAAATGTATTGCACTGTGGTGTAGCGGTTAAAGACACCGCCACTCACATGGGAGACCTGGGTTTGAATCCAGAGAGGGTGGAAACCACATTTATCACATTTAATTGCGGGCCAGCTGAACTAGGCTTGCCTGGTTCCTTTTCTGGTTTACATACGCATTTGTATTTTGGATTTTGCCTGCTAGTTTACATAGTTATATGTCGTCGAGCTCCGCCCCCTAGAGGGGTTTTAGCTCCTAGTGGTTTACCCTTGCCGCGTCAGCGGCTGTACTGAAAACTCATTATGCAAGATGCAACAGCCAATCAGGGCACACCTGCCTCTACATAGGACCCGTGAGCCCAGAGAACACCCTCCCTTTTTATTCAGCCTTGCTGAGTTACTACTGATTACTCTCTTCAGCCTGAGAATTTTTGTCATCGGCATTCTTCAGCCCAACGTCTCCACCATGAAGAAATTTTTAGCTGCTGCCTGCTGTTGCGCTGACTTGCTGTCGGAACAGGACTCGCACAGGTCGTGTGTTTCCTGCCTGGGACCGGCCCATGCTCGCGAGTGTCTTACCGACCCCCCAGCTTGTTCCTCCTGCGCTGCTTTGTCCCTCTCTACACATGTAGAGAGGGCAAACTTCTTCGAGGAGGAAATATACATCTCCGACGTGCTGGACTCCAGTGGAGACGACGACTCCAATAAGACTTCTGAGGACGAGGAGGAAGGGCCTACGCAGGGCCCGACTCTTCTGACACAAAAGGACCTGCTCCCTCCCCACGTGGGGTGTGGTGGCGGGTCTCCTGCTACTCCCTCTCTCCCTGGAAATTTAGAAGACGACCTCTCCTCTGCCGCTTCCCTCTGCCCGCCCTCTCTCCGCGTGTAGTTTGCGGGCATGATCGAGAGGGCTGCTTTACGGATCTGGCTGCCCCTGCCTCCTCTGCCGATGCCGAAGGAACCTTCCGACATGTCCTTCTGCTCCAGGGCTGAGCTCGTCAAGCCAGTGGACTCTCCAGCGCCTGAAGTCAGAGGTTTTAAGGCATTCGCCGAGGGTTCCTGGTCAACTCCAGCTTGTGCCAGAGCTCCGGTTAAATCCTATGCTACCTTCACCAGGGTCGACGGACAGACGCCCATCAGCTCAGCCGTCCCTCCTCTGGTGCCCAAATTGGCTGCGCATTTCCTGCTGTCATTAGGCTGGTCTGGGAAGAAGCCCGCCTTACCATCCACCAAGGACCGCTACATGGGGCAGCTATGAGACAAGACTTATGTCTTAGGATCACAGGCCCTGGCCGCGGCAAACATCGTTACTCTCCTCGTGTCAGTGGCCTCCCATATTTTAGACCGTTCACCTACTCCGTCATCACTTGACGTCAGGGAGTTCACGGGATATCTTAAGGCTATCCTCCACCTGAACCAGGCGCAGACAGTTTGCGCTGGGCGATCAGTGGCTACATCTGTGGTCGGACATTGACACCTTTGGCTGTCTCTGTCCTCCCTGCGCGATTCTGATTGCACACCGCTCCTCAATGCACTGTTGTCCCAGGAGGGTTTATTTGGCGACGCCGTCCACACTGCCATCACCTCTTTTAAGAAGACTGACGGAAGGAGCTCTCTCATCACCTCCCTCTGGCTGTCCGTGCTTCTTCTTCAGCTTCATGACCTTCTTCCTCTGTACATCGCCCGGGTTCCTCTGCTAAAAGACGACAGCGCCGCCAAGCTTCTGCTGCCGCCTCAATCGCTGCCCCGGCTCCTCCTCCTCTGGCTGCCGTGGCTCCTGCTCCTCCTGCCATTCGCCGCAGACAGCCCGCCCCCAAACGACACTCCGTGGCCATCTAAGAAGCCCAGACCGTCCTGACAAGGCGTGGAGCGGGCTGTGGGTGGCGCCATCGCCCTCACGGCCTTTGCGTCTCCCTCCTCCTCAAGGTACGGACCGAGTCTGATGGCGTCGCAGATTCGGACCACCAAACCTTTTCCTTTAA